>SNQJ01S0015925.1:8201-28589 GCA_010110895.2 Picea sitchensis | reverse complement strand
TATAATAAATGTAAGAGGACTTCTTAGAAGGTTCTACTTCTAGAATATTCCTCCTCTAGAATGTTCTTAGGTGATGGTAGCACTATATAAAGGGGTTCAAGCAATGTAATGAGACATGAAGAGAATTATTGTATTTGGAGCTAAAGCTCAATAGGAGGTTGCCCCCTCGAAGAGGCAAGTGAACAGGAGATGATCCCTTCCATAATAGGATCCATTGTATGGTGTTTCCCTACCTCAAGGGTTTGGTAATAATATTGTGTGGTTTCTTCTATATTTCTCTTTGGATCTATTGTGTATTCAGTATTTGTGGTGATTATATTGGTAGATCTATATTGGTTCTTAACACCATGAGTCTCTCTCCTTCATGGACAGGTTCTCTGGTTATGATCAAATTCAAATTCACCCAAACGATCAGTATAAAATCGCATTCACTACCCCTTGGGGTACTTTTGCCTATCCTGTCATGCCTTTTGGCTTAAAGAATACTGGCGCAACTTTCCAATGGGCTATGACATATAATTTTCACGATCTGGCTCATATCATCCTCGCATACTTGGACAACCTCACAGCTCGATCCAAGAAACGCACCCAACATCTTGATGATTTATGAATCATCTTCCAACGGTGTCGTCAGTACAACATCTGCTTGAATCCCCTCAAGTGCGTTTTCTGTGTCACTGTAGGGCACCTCCTCGGTATTCTTCATTCATTGTTGTGTCCCAATTTGGATGGCCAGAAGCTTATGCAAGTGTTCCTAGATCATGAGTCTCTTAAACTTGATCAAAAAGAGAGGAGGCCTACTAGAATTGTTAACGTGTACAATGTTGATATGTAGGATCACTGACAAGATCACCAATTGCTTCTCATGTTTTACGAACCCATATAGGAAGTGGTGATTTTGGTTTAGGTTCATGTTCGACAAACTCAATGAGAGGAAGGTGGATTTTCATCCTCGTTGTCATCATCTAATGAAGAAACCAAAATAGGATCACAAATAGAAAAGTTGGGAATATAAGATGAAAAAAATGTTGAAGATGCCTCGCAAGGCGAAGATGGCAGAAATGTTGAAGATGGATCGCAAGCAAAAGATGGCACAAATTATGTAATTCAACACAGTTAATTACTTCTACCAAAAAATGAGGACCTGGTCCCTTAGATTGGATCATACAATTTTCAATTTGCTTTAATGTGTGATTATTTCTCTCAACAACACCATGACAAATATGATGTATATGGAGTAGTATCTTACATTTAAATTCTCCCTTTGGAATGTAGTAAGTTGTAAATTATTTAGCCACATGGCAGAGCACATATGATAAGTTGTAAATTATTTTGAATCTTTGATATATCTCTTCCACCGCGTTGACAACGATTTTTTTTTTTAGCTTTCATATATCTCTTCCCGAGCGTGATAGTGTGAAAGGGCGTGTTTGAATTTTGAAAATGCAATAATGGATAGTTCCATGCTTTTGGATAACAGAATCGAATCACATGGCAATCACTTCAATCACCATTCGAATAATGGAATCGAATCGCACATGCGATGGCGATCACTTCAATCTCCAGTCCATAAATTGATGGTCCATAAAAATTGATGGTCAGCGGTCTTTAAAAATTCAAAAAATCACGCAGTGTGTGGAAAATTTGAACCATTCTCGTTAAGCCATACTAATTTGGGTGATAGGATTAATGAAAATGCATTGCGTTGCGTGTATGAAAACGCAGTGACTGAACGATGAAGTCAATAGTCCGCAACTATTCTCATTAAGTTGTACTAAGCCATGTGATAGGGTTAATCAAAATGAATTGATTGTATGAGACAATTTAAATGATCAAGTCAAGTCCATGCGTTCACACACTGTACTGAGTTGTGTGATATGATTGATCAAAATACATTCATTGTATGAAAACACAATGTTTCGGCCTTTCGGAAATGAAAGAATTGATGGTCCATAAATGAAAGAAAACAGTGTTCCAGCCTTTGGAAAATGAAAGAACTGATGGTCCATCAATTTTAAATAAAGAAGTCAGCAGTCATTCAAAATTCAGGCAGTGTGTGGAAATTCAGGCGGTGTCAGGTCAATAGTCAGCAACCATTCTCATTAGCATGTACTATCAAAATGCATTGCGTGTATGAAAATGGGCGAGCAATATCGGAGCAATATCCAGCATGCAGCAGAGTCTTAATGACTTTGCAGGCCCAGACTGTGCAACCATGCTCGTGATTTTCCATATCTCGCGGTGCATCCATGCTCCCATCCACTGTGCCTGCCCTGATTCCGATGATCCATCTTCCGGCTGCTCCGTCAAACGCCATGTGTAATATTTACCAAATACTATTTCCCACTCATTATTTAGACTCAATAGATAAAACTAGAGTCTTCCATCTAAGGGAGGTTTTCCCGTCTCATCTTTGAAAATCTATTTCGTTTAGTTTCACTATTTGAAAATATGTCGTCTTTTTTTGTGTTTGGTTTTGTTGTTTTTTTTAGTTTTTCATTGATATAGTGGGTTCAATGTCATCACTCATATGTAGCCTTGTCATATTTGATTTTAACATTCTAACACACTTGGATTGATGGTATGATTTGTTGTGCCTCCTCTAGATTTTGAATGCATTTGAGCATCATGATCCATCACAATCATCTCAACTTAAAATCTTAGATAAGGTAGTTTCCTCTTAGCTAACCCATCAAGGTTAATGACATTTAAAATTTTTATGTTCTCCATAATTGTGTTCAACTAACAACAAAATTCACCACGACAAGAAAGAAAGTGAACCTTGAAGTCATTGCTTAACTCTATAAGACCCCTTGCATTTGATAATATATAAAACATGATTCATTACCTTATTGATGCAGGAGCATCAACAACACATCAAGCGAGCCAGCACATCGAGCGAGAGACAGCTGGATAGCACCTTCACAAATTTTGAAACACCTTGATATTGTTGCACCAAACATTAATGTGTGGATTTAATGAAGCACACTTTGTATATTGTAATGGACCTTGAGCGGATAAGCTCTCGTCCTTAGGTAGATGAGGCATTTATTTTAGTTAATGCTGGTAGATAGAGATTAATTTTAGATTTGATAGTTTTAGAGCTTGAGAGGGAAAACGGATATAGACACCCTCCTTTGTACATTGTATTATTCATTCAGGAGCAAGAAGAGAAGAGCCAACAGAGAACGGTGTAGAAAACATCCATGTACAGATATTGAATTAATAGAAGAAGCTTTGATTCAATTCCATGGTTATGTGTCTTTTCTCTGTGTATTGATATTATGCTCAAGAATGTTTGCTTTCTGTTATGCATTTTCTTTGTATATGCTGTGCATGTGATTTCATGTTTCAAAACTAAATTCTGAGATGGTGAATGAATGAGTTTCAATTGTTCTCTAAGTGAGCCAGAGAATTCTTGCAGGGAGTGCAGTTGAATTTGTCCGCAAGGAGTGCGTGACTGCAGGGTTTACTTAGAGATAAAATTTGTCCTCATCTCTTTGAAGAGTGCAGATTGGGGCACCAAGCCATGAAAGGAGTGCGCAGGCTAGACGAAGTATCAGAGTTGCGATTCTGAGCAAAGAGTTGAAGGATTTCTGTTGCAAGGAGTGCGCAGAATCGAAGGCTTCATCACTTAGCCGTGATTGAAGATTTGCCACAAGGAGTGCATGCAGAGAATTCTCTTGAAGAGACTCAAAAGTCGTGAGAGAAGCTCAGGAGGGATTAGCCTTTGAATTTGTTGAAGGACTGCATAGAGGAGTTGTGCTGGAAGTGTTCGAGCAAGTGCTGGGAACTTGCATGCAGTTGGACAGGGATTCGTGGAATAAGCGCTTGTCTCAATTAGTAAATTGTTAGAGGAAGAAAGGGTAGTTGGAATTATCCGAGGAGAAGTCGTGAGAATCCGAGGACCATTGGGTCTGCAAGAGGACAAGGAAGCCATCGTTCAGGTGTGGAGGAAGGTTCGAAGCTCAGGAGGCAGGAGCGTTGATCGAGATCACGAGGAGTGTGTTCATACTCGTGGATCGGCACATCGGGAGTTCGGGAGACGAGACTCCAACTCTACGCCACAGAAGTCGCGATACAGTGAGGCACGAAGCCCCGACGATTGCATGGACAGTGTGGGCCATAGCGGGGTGATGTGGCAAGTGGCGTGAGGTATCGACGTTTCGACGTCTCGGACCTTGTAAGTCGAGGAAGAAACTGTTTAATCTCGTGAGTAGCAAGGTTCAGGGGGGAGCGAGGTCGCGAGTTCGGCGTCTCATGTATCAGAGTCTAAAAACTAAAATATTAGCATCACGAGGGGCGAGATTGCGATAAGAGTAGAAGTCCCGACAAGGTGAAAGAAAGTCATCATTGACTGACACACCTCGGGTCTCGCGGATCCGAAGAAGTAACGCACAACTGTTGAACTTGTGAGGCTGCGAGTTCCAATCCTCTGATAGATCAAAGAAGGAGGGTCGTGTGGAAAGAACTGTGGGTGTAGATCTTCCGATTGGAATATAGAAGAGCATTGGCGCTCTTTGGGCCAAGAGAAAGAAGGTCCTAGAGGAGGCGATCGTGCTACGAGGAGTGCAGATCCGCATCAAGTGGTATCAGAGCGGGAATATCTTTTCTTTCTGTAGTAGAGAAGAAGAATTTCACCACGCCGCCTAGAAGAGAAAGGCGATCACCTGAGCCAAAGGACAGGGATGCGTGAAGAAGAGGCAGGCCAGTAGGAAATCCAGAAATGGAGTGACAGATGAGAGATCTCCGTGCAAGGCTTGAAGAGATGGAAACAACTCAGAGATGCAGAGTTGGTGCAGGGGATCTTAGTGATTCCAAAGTTGAAGAGGAAGCTGGACATGGAGAAGGAGAGGTCATAACAGAGGATGCATCAACTGAGCGATTGATCAAAGCTATCGCCAGAATGAGTTCCAAGACAAAGATGGACATTCCAGTCTACGAAGGAAGCCTGGATGCAGAAGAGTTGCAGGACTGGATCAGGGCTCTTGATACCTACTTCGATTATGAGGATATCGAAGAGGATAAGATGGTAAGGAATGCTGTCACTAAACTAAAAGGACATGCAGCACTGTGGTGGGACGAGCTACAGGCAGACATACGCTGCAAGGGCAAGCAGAAAATTAAAAGCTGGGATCGAATGATTTTGAAGATGAAAGCAAAGTTCATCCCAAGGGATTATCAGATCACACTGTTCAGGCGAATGCAGAACCTGAGACAGAAGCTGATGACGGTGAAGGAATACACCAAAGATTTTTACAAGCTCAATATCCGAGAAGGTCATCGGGAGAGTGATGATGAGAAGGTAGCCAGATATTTGAATGGTCTGAGATATGACATTCAGGATGAATTAAGCATGACAACCATTAGAACAGTTGAGGATGCTTACCAGATGGCTCTGAAAACTGAGGAGAAGCTGAGCCATAGGCAAGGACATCGAGGGTGAGACCGAAGTCATCCCAGATGCAAGGTAGTTGCCCAGGAGAAATATCAGAAGCCCAAGGAGGAATGGAAGAAACCTTAGGGTAAGATTGAGAGAGGTGGAACCTCACAGTGAGGAAAGCCACATGTTGAGCCAAGAGGACAACATAATGATCAGCAAGGAGATTATTCTGATGCAAACACTTTTCCTTGTACCAGAGGTAGAGGAAGAGGCTGAGGAGGAGTAATCACATGTTTTACATGTGGGAAAAATTGGCACAAGTCATTTGAGTGTCCAGAGAAAAAGAAAGATGGAGGAGAAGCTCACATCACTAAGGCGCAGAGGCATGACGTTGAGAATGAAGATACAAAAAGTGGAAGTTCACTGATAGTGCACAAAGTTCTCTTAACACCTGAGAAGGAGATGGAGGACACAACTCAAAGGACTTGACTGTTCAGAACCACATGCAAGACGAAGGGCTGGAAATGCAAAGTCATTGTGGACAACAGGAGCACAGATAATCTCGTTTCAAGTGAGATGGTGGAGAAACTAGAGCTGGAGACGACTGATCACCCGAGCCCATACAAAGTCTTGTGGCTACAGAAGGGTCATCAGGTGAGTGTCACTAAACAGTGCTTAGTTGACATCAAGATAGGAGGATATGATGATAAGATCTTATGTGATGTCATTCCCATGGATGTATGTCATTTTTTATTGGGTAGACCATGGAAATATGATCGAAATGTGGTTCATGGCGGGAGGATGAACACATACACCCTGGAAAAGGATGGGAGAACACACAGGTTGCTTCCGATAAAGGATAAAGAAGTGAAACTGGAAGTAAGAAACATGATACTTCTCATGAGTGGGAAGGAACTTCTCACAGAGATGGAGAAGAAAGAAGATCCACAATTCTTTGTGGTCAGGAAACCGAGAATTGTCCTGACTAGCACAAGACTGGACGACTTGCCAGATGAGATTCAGGAACTGCTGGAAGAATTCACTGACATCATCATGGATGAATTACCTCATTCGTTGCCACCGATGAGGAGTGTGAGTCATCACATTGATCTCATACCCGGAGCCAGTTTGTCGAATAAGGTTGTGTATATATTGACGCCACAGGAGAATGAGGAGGTTAAGAAATAGTTCCAGGATTTGTTGGACAAAGGAATGGTCAGAGAAATCTTGAGTCCGTGTGTTGTTCCAACAGTGCTTAGTCCGAAGAAGGATAGAGGTTGGAGAATGTGCACTGATTCTAGGGCGATCAACAAAATTACCATCAGGTACAGATTTCCACTGCCGAGAATGGACGATCTGATGGATTGCCTGAGCGAGGCAAATTACTTTTCAAAGATCGATCTGAAGAGCGGATATCATCAGATTCACATGAGGGAAGGTGATGAATGGAAGACGGCATTCAAAACAAATGAAGGTTTGTACGAATGGCTGGTCATGCCGTTTGGTTTGACAAACGCGTCGAGCACATTCATGAGACTGATGAATGAAGTCTTAAGGGAATTCATCGAGAAGTTTGTAATCGTATATATGGATGATATATTGATCTTCAGTAAGACGAAATCTGAACATTTGAAACATTTGGCCATTGTGATGAGGAAGCTATAGCAGGAGAAGTTGTTGATTAACATGAAGAAATATTCATTTATGCAGACAGAGCTCATTTATTTGGGTTTTGTTATTTCAGCGAATGAGTTGAAGATGGATCCAGAAAAAGTGGAAGTGATCAAGAATTGGCCATCACCGAGAAATATTTTTGAGGTGAGGAGTTTCCATGGTTTGGCTAGTTTCTACTGAGAATTCATCAGGAATTTCAGTGGAATTAGCGCAGCAATGATGGACACAGTGAAGAAGCGACACAAATATTTTCATTGGACAACAGAGGCTGAGAGAAGCTTCAATCTTTTGAAGCGGAAGATAACGGAATGACCAGTATTGGTGTTGACGGACTTCAAGAAGACATTTCAAGTAAAATGTGACGCAAGCGGATATGCCATAGGAGCGGTCTTGAGTCAGGAGGATAGACCAGTTGCATAATTCAATGGGAAACTGGACGACGCAAAGCTGAAATACTCCACGTATGATAAAAAGTTTTATGCCATCATACATGCATTGAAGAAGTGGAGGCATTACTTGATTCCAAAGGAATTTGTATTTGTACAATGATAATCATGCATTGCAGTTTGTGAGTCAACAGGATAAGTTGAACCAAAAGCATGCAAAATGGGTAGAGTATATGCAGAATTTCACATTTGTGATCAAACACATTTCAAGAACTGCTAACAAAGTGGTTGATGCTTTGAGCAGGAAATGTTTGTTGTTGTAGGAATTCTGAGTCAAAGCATTGGGTTTTGAAAATATGAAGGACATGTATGCAGGAGATACAGACTTCATAGAAGCGTACGAAGCAGCCGATAATCCAGTTCTCAGGGATCGGAGCCCATGGATAGATTACATGATCCAGGAAGGATTGTTGTTCAGAAGCAATCAACTGTGTATTCCAAATTTCTCCATGAGGGAGAATTTGCAAAAGGAAAAACACAGCGGAGGCTTAGTAGGTCATTTTGGTCATGGTAAAACATTCGCAAAGCTAAGCGAATCATATTTTTGGCCAGGCATGCGAGTAGATGTTAAAAGGTTTGTTGACAGGTGTCGAATTTGTCAACATTCGAAGGGCCGAAAGCAAAATGCAGGTCTTTATCAGCCATTGCCCGTACCGGAGAGGCCATGGGAGGCGATCAGCATGGATTTCATATTAGGACTGCTGAGAACACAGAGAGGGGTTGATTCCATCTTTGTGGTGGTGGACATCTTTTCTAAGATGGCACATTTTATTCCATGCCAGAAAACCAACGATGCAACCCACATCGCAAACTTGTTTTTCAAAGAGGTTGTTAGACTTCATGGATTGCCAAGAAGTATAGTCTCGGACAGGAATACAAAATTCATAGGTCATTTTTGGAGGATGCTATGGAAGAATCTAGGGACTAACTTGGCATTTAGTTCAGCTTACCATCCGCAGACAGATGGAAAGACCGAGGTGGTCAACAGAAGTCTTGGAGACTTGCTGATAAGCTTGGTGACAGAGCACCATGGAAGCTGGGACAATATGTTGCCACAGGTAGAGTTTGCATACAATGATTCTGTGAATCAGAGTACAGGAAAAAGTCCATTTCAAATTGTGTATGGAACACATTCGAGGGGAGTTTCTGAACTCAGGGAGTCAGAATAGACTATGACTAGCAGTGCTAGCGTAGAGGAGTTCGCTGAGGCAATGAAAGAACTTCACGACAAGGTGAAGCAGCGACTGATAGATTTAAATCAGGAGTACAAGTGCAGAGCAGATCAGCATCGGAGACAAATTCAGTTTGAAGTTGGGGATCTTGTTCTAGCACACTTGAGGAAGGAGAGGTTCCCAAGAGGAACATACAATAAATTGAAAATGAGAAAGATTGGACCTTGCAAAGTCCTGAAGAAATTTGGAGAGAATGCTTATGAGATAGAGTTGCCAGAGGGAATTGGGATATCTCTGATATTTAATGTTTCAGATTTATACCCATACAGGGCTGGAGAAGTAGGCACTGGAACTGAGGAACCAATGATCCAGTGGGAAAAATAATTTCCAGTAGCATAAAAGTCGTAGATGGATTTCATACTGGACAAGCGAGTGGGGAGAAGGACCAGGCGAAAGTAGTATTTTGAGTATCTTGTCAAGTGGAAGAATCAACCAGTAGAATATGCCAGCTGGGAGAATGAAGCAGTCATACAGAAGCATGGACAGACCRTGCAGGAGCTCATGGACAGGAGCCCATGAAAATTTTCAAGCCGAGGAGTATGATGTAGGAGCATCAACAACASATCAAGCGAGTCAGCACATCGAGCGGGAGACAACTGGATAACGCCTTCACAAATTTTGAAACACCTTGATATTGTTGCGCCAMACATTAATGTGTGGATTTAATGAAGCACACTTTGTATATTATAATGGACCTTGAGCGGATAAGCTCTCATCCTTAGGTAGATGAGGCATTTATTTTAGTTAATGTTGGTAGATAGAGATTAATTGTAGATTTGATAGTTTTAGAGCTCGAGAGGGAAAACGGATATAGACACCCTACTTTTTACATTGTATTATTCATTTAGGAGTAAGAAGAAAAGAGCCAATAGAGAACGGTGTAGAGAACATCCATGTACAGATATTGAATTAATAGAAGCTTTGATTCAATTCCATGGTTATGTGTCTTTTCCCTGTGTATTGATATTATGCTCAAGAATGTTTGCTTTCTGTTATGCATTTTCTTTGTATATGCTGTGCATGTGATTTCATGTTTCAAAACTGAAGTTTGAGATGGTGGATGAATGAGTTTCAATTGTTCTCTAAGTGAGCCAGAGAATTCCTGCAAGGAGTGCAGTTGAATTTGTCCGCAAGGAGTGCGTGACTGTAGGGTTTACTTAGAGATAACATTTGTCCTCATCTCTTTGAAGAGTGCAGATTGGGGCACCAAGCCATGCAAGGAGTGCACAGGATAGAGGAAGTATCAGAGTTGCGATTCTGAGCAAAGAGTTGAAGGATTTCTGTCGCAAGGAGTGTGTAGAATCGAAGGCTTCATCACTTAGCCGTGATTGAAGATTTGCCACAAGGAGTGCGTGCAGAGAATTCTCTTGGAGAGACTCAGAAGTCGTGAGAGAATCTCAGGAGGGATTAGCCTTTGATCTTGTCGAATGACTGCATAGAGGAGTTTTGCTGGAAGTGTTCGAGCAAGTTCCAAGAACTTGCGTGCAGTTGGACAGGGCTTCGTGGAATAAGTGCTTGTCTCAATTAGCAAATTTTTAGAGGAAGAAAGGGCAGTCAGAATTCTCCGAGGAGAAGTCGTGAAAATCCGAGGACCATTGGGTCTGCAAGAGGAAAAGGAAGCCATCGTTCAGGTGTGGAGGAAGGTTCGAAGCTCAGGAGGCAGGAGCGTCGATCAGGATCACGAGGAGTGTGTTCATACTCGTGGATCGGCACATCGGGAGTTCGGGAGATGAGACTCCAACTCTACGCCACAGAAGTCATGATACAGCGAGGCACGAAGCCCCGACGATTGCCTGGACAGTGTGGGCCATAGTGGGGTGACGTGGCAAGTGGTGCAAGGTATCGATGTTTCGGCGTCTCGGACCTCGTAAGTCGAGGAAGAAATTGTTTAATCTCGTGAGTAGCGAGGTTCAGGGGGGATCGAGGTCGCGAGTTCGGCGTCTCACGTATCGAAGTCTGAAAACTAAAATATTGGCATCGCGAGGGGCGAGATCGCGATAAGAGCAGAAGTCCCGACAAGGCGAAAGAAATTCAGCGTTGACTGACACACCTCGGGTCTCGGGGATCCGAAGAAGTAACGCACAACTGTTGAACTTGCGAGGCCGTGAGTTTCGATCCTCTGATAGATCAAAGAAGGAGGGTCGCGTGGAAAGAACTGTGGGTGTAGATCTTCAGATTGGAAGATAGAAGAGCATTGGTGCTCTTCGAGCCAAGAGAAAGAAGATCCTGGAGGAGGTGATCGTGCTACGAGGAGTGCAGATCCGCATCAAGTGGTATCAGAGCGGGAATATCTTTGCTTTCTGTAGTAGAGAAGAAGAATTTCACCATGCCGCTCAGAAGAGAAAGGCGATCACCTGACCCAGAGGGCAGGGATGCGTGAAGAAGAGGCAGGCCAGCAGGAAATCCAGAAATGGAGCGACATATGAGAGATCTCCGAGCAAGGCTTGAAGAGATGGAAACAGCTCAGAGACACGGAATTGGTGTAGGGGATCTTAGTGATTCCGAAGTTGAAGAGGAAGCTAGACATGGAGAAGGAGAGGTCACAGCAGAGGATGCATCAACTGAGCGATTGATCAAAGCTATCGCCAGAATGACTTCCAAGGCAAAGATGGACATTCCAGTCTACGAAGGAAGCCTGGATGCAGAAGAGTTGTTGGACTGAATCAGGGCTCTTGATACCTACTTCAATTATGAGGATATTGAAGAGGATAAGAAGGTAAGGCATGCTGTCACTAAATTGAAAAGACATGCAGCATTGTGGTGGGACGAGCTATAGGTGGACAGACGCTGCAAGGGCAAGCAGAAAATTAAAAGCTGGGATCGAATGATCGCGAAGATGAAAGCAAAGTTCATCCCAAGGGATTATCAGATCACACTGTTCAAGCGAATGCAGAACCTGAGACAAAATATGATGACGATGAAGGAATACACCAAAGATTTTTACAAGCTCAATATCCGAGCAGGTCATCGGGAGAGTGATGATGAGAAGGTAGCCAGATATCTGAATGGTCTGAGATACGACATTCAGGATGAGCTAAGCATGACAACCATTAGAATGGTTGAGGATGCTTATCAGATGGCTCTGAAAGCCGAGGAGAAGCTGAGCCATAGGCAAGGACAGCGAGGGCAAGACCGAAGTCATCCCAGAGGCAAGGCAATTGCCCAGGAGAAATATCAAAAGCACAAGTACCTCATGAAAATGATAATTTTGGCTCATGATGAGACCCCCTTTTCCCCAGTCATGTAACTAAGAGCCACTAACCTGGCTTGGTGACCAGATGATGGTTATGTCATACCACTAAATACTTATGATCATGATAGGCCAGCTCGTGATGAGACCTCATATCCACCAACTAACACCTTGAGTATTCATTATCATTCATTTTGTGTGCCCCCTATTCTTACAAAGAAGTGTTTCATTGCTTTCTCGGGGATCCCTAGGCGAATCATCTCAAAGGTTTTATGATTGGATTTTATATTTTTTCAACTAATTTTTCCCTATGGGCATTTAGCCCCTTCTTCCCACGAGTTAAGGTACAATCCCTTCTTGGATCAATACTCCTGAAGATCCCAAAAGGATGGGGAGACAGAGGGAAAATGGTATGGAGTGTGAAAAGTATGGTAGGGAACGGACGATGAATTTTCAAGGAACCACCTAGTAGCAACCTATTCATGAGGGAAACCAACTTACTAGGACACAATGACACCCCCAACAGGTTTGAATAAGGCAAAGGACATAAATTATAAGAAAATGTTCTAAAATCAAGAAAGATCCTTTGCAATATGTTCAAATGCTTTAAATATTAGAGTGATACGTACCATGATACCTAGACTCATTACCTCGTGGAGAAAGACCCAATGCCTTGTGGGAACCAGGACGGTGTGGTGGATGTTTCTACTGGTGATCTGTAGGATGCATTAATGAAAAGAAGGCCCCCTCCAGGGCTATGCTCTGTCCATATGTCTCTCGGCACTCCATGTCTACAACCTTTGGGCCTCGAGACATGATATCCTTAGTTACCCCTAGGTTTGGGGGTAACATTTGGCTCCTACTTGGGGACATGTGCTCACCATATAGTACATGAGAACCTCAGGATCTCTGGTATGACATGTGATTGCTAAAAGTCAAACAAAATATCAGTGCATCTAGGGTGGTGATATCACCCTTTGTCCATATATGATAGAAAAATCAAAATGAAAAAGAAAATATCTCCAATCTAATATATGAGCATATAATATATACAAGTGAAATAAAGAAATATGAAAATGCAAATAAAGTTATACTAACATGATATGCATGGTATATACAATGGATGCAAATTCCTACCTACCTATACTTACTTGTTGATCGAGTGCTAGGTATAATCATATAGCCAGTACAACCACATAAGTGCGGATATACGAAAGATGTCATTATGGAAGTGGGAAACTTCCGTATATGCATAGTCTATGTATGCGCATTTACATAAGTCGTCGTCCATATATGCGAAGCGCGCATATACATAAGGTGCATATACRAATGACGCATATAGGGAAGGTGCATATACGGAAGAAATTTATGGTAATGCCAATGCATCTTCTGTATATGTGTGTTTCCATATATGCACATTTAAGGAAGTTGTCATTCGTAAATGCACATTTTTTACGCACATTTATATGTGTCATTCGTATATGTGCATATGCAGAAGCATGCATATATGGAAGACACCATTATGGAAGTGGCCCACTTCCGTATATGCGTCATACGTATATGCGCATTTACGGAATCCATCATCTGTATATGCATCGTCTGTATATGCACATATACGGAAGGTGCATATACGAACGATGCATATATGGAAGGTGCATATACGAAAGAAATTTATGGTAATCCAAATGCATCTTCCATATATGTGTGCTTCTATATATGCACATTTAAAGAAATTTTCATCCATAAATGCACATTTATACGTGCATTCATGTGCTTCACATATACAAAAGAGCACATATACAAAAGATGCCATTATGGAAGTGGCCAACTTCCATATATGCATCGTTCATACATGTGCATTTACAGAAGCCGTTGTCCATATATGCATCATCTGTATATGCACATATATGGAAGCGCGCATATACAAAATGTGCATATACGAACGATGCATATACTGAAGGTGCATATACAAAGGAAATTTATGGTAATCCAAATGTATCTTCCGTATATGTGTGCTTCCATATATCCGCATTTAAGGAAGTTGTCATTCATAAATGCACATTTATAGGCACATTTATATGCGTCATCTGTATATGCACATATACGAAATATGCACCTTCCGTATATGATCCTTCCATATATGCGCATTTATGGAAATGGTCGGCTTCCGTATATGTGCATATATGGAAATTGTCGACTTTTGTATATGCACATATACGGAAATGGACGGCTTCCGTATATGCGCATATACAGAAATGATCATCTTCCGTATATGCAGATATACTGAAGCAGTCAACTTCCGTATATGCGCATATATGGAAATGGTCGGCTTCTTTATATGCGCATATACAAAAGCTGACCACTTCTGTATATGCGCATATACAAAAGCTGACCACTTTTGTATATGCGCATATACAAAAGATGACCACTTCTGTATATGCGCATATACAAAAGATGACCACTTCTGTATATGTGCATATACGAAACTGGTAAGCTTTGGTCAGCCTTCGTATATGCGCATATACGGAAGTGGTCAGCTTCCGTATATACCACTTCCATATATGGGCATACATGGAAGCCGACCATTTCCGTATATGCGCATATATGGAAGTTGATTGCTTCCGTACATGCGCATATAAAGAAATGATCATCTTTCGTATATGCGCATATATGAAAGTGGTCAACTTCCATATATACGGAAGTGGTCAACTTATGTATATGTGCATATATAGAAGTCTACCAACTTTTGTATATGTTCAGATCGCCTTTCCGAAGCCAAATGACCCTACTCTTTTGTCTTCAAGTTTCTTCCTCGTCAAGTAGATATTTTAGTCTTCTCCCTTCTATCTCTTTTATGTTGTTATCGGTGTCCACCGTGTCCCTCCCACTAAGGCTTAAAGTGTATAAGTGCTCTAGAGCCTCCCCTATAGTATCTAGTTCAATGGACCTCTGCTTCTTTTTTAATTTCTCCCATCCAGTCACTTTTTTTTTTAAGCTTTTAATTTACCAACTAGTCTTATCATTGCAGAGGGTTCTATTTCAAACTCCTTAGCCCTCCACACCTATCTAACCATCTCACCAAAGCCTTCCTCTTCCATCGAAATGGGATTGAGTTTGAAGGGGTATACAATCGGCCTATGTCCATCCTTAATCTACAACACTATCAGAGCATGGTCAGAGAAGAAGGGATAGACAGTCCAAGATCTGAACCTTCCCAATGAATGTACCAAGTAAACTGACATATATACCCTATCCAGACATTTAGCAATGTGATCCTCACCAGTTCGTCCATTACACCAAGTTGGAGCACTCTCAAGTGGAAAAATATCAATCAAACCCGAGTCCTAAATGATACCTTTGAAGAAATCGGCTAAGGGGTCTAATCTAGCTTTTTTCCCCCAAAATTCACCAGCTAAAATGGTAAAGTTAATATCACCTGCGAACATTATATTTTTGATATCTAGCAGACCACTAGCTACCACAAATTCTCAGAAATCTTTCCTATCAGTACAAGGACCATAACAATTTAAAAGGGAAATCATTTTGTTTCCTTCTAATAAGGTGCCCACCAATAGTATGCCTGCACAGAAAAATGATGGTTGGAGTATCGCCTTGGCCAGGTTCCAANATCCTCTTCATTCACTGTGAAAATTGGTCAACATTGTCTTGCCCCAAGCCTCAGGTCTCTGCATCCATCCTTGGGCTTCAAGACCTCATGAAGATTTGAACTGATCATCTCCTCATGAATACTTGTTCATCGGGTAAGGTCCTATAAAGGCAAGCATATACACTCTCCATGGGTCCATGAGTCACAAGTATCATAACAACTAAATCACATCCAATAATCAAAGCACCTGAACATGCGCATCAATCCCCCCTAAACCAAATGAATTCTTAAGGACGTTATACAACTTGTTAAATTTAGATTTGGGAAGGGTCTCAGGATTCCCTATTGGGTCAATAAATCCCAAGTCTAGGGTGTTTCCTAGGTGTAGCCTATCCTAGTCATGTGTGTATGTGAAATGGCGTGGAATAAAATTTTGGCGACATAAAAGGGTTTGTATTATCTTACCTATAGGTGCCTTTGTGGAGGGTGAGTTTCACCTTATCCTTAATGCAATTTTTTCCAAGCCCATTTTTTTGTCGTTCTTCTTCCTAGCCTTTGATTTCATTATTTCTTTCATGTTTCAAGGAACTAGTTGGAGGCCACTATCTTGGCTTGGTTTCCATATACGACAATGTCATTCACAAGTACCTCACGAAAATGATAATTTTGGCTCATGATGAGACCCCCTTTTCCCCAGTCATGTAACTGAGAGCCACTAACCTGGCTTGGTGACCAGATGATGGTTATGCCATACCACTAAATACTTATGATCATGATAGTCCAGCTCGTGATGAGACCTCATATCCGCCAACTAACACCTTGAGTATTCATTATCATTCATTTTGTGTGCCCCCTATTCTTACAAAGAAGTGTTTCATTGCTTTCTCGAGGATCCCTAGGCGAATCATCTCAAAGGTTATATGATTGGATTTTATATTTTTCCAACTAATTTTACCCTATGGGCCTTCAGGCCCTTCTTCCCATGAGGTAAGGTACAATCCCTTCTTGGATCAATACTCCTGAAGATCCCAAAAGGATGGAGATATAGAGGGAAAATGGTATGGAACGTGAAAAGTATGGTAGGGAACGGACGATGAATTTTCAAGGAACCACCTAGTAGCAACCTATTCATGAGGGAAACCAACTTACTAGGGCACAATGACACCCCCCTCAGGTTTGAATAAGGCAAAGAACATAAATTCTAAGAAAATGTTCTAAAATCAAGAAATATCTTTTGCAATATGTTCAAATGCTTTAAATATTAGAGTGATACGTACCATGATACCTGGACTCATTACCTCATGGAGAAAGACCCAATGCCTTGTGGGAACCAGGACAGTGTGGTGGATGTTGCTACTGGTGATGTGTAGGATGCACTAATGAAAATAAGGCCCCCTCCAGGGCTATGCACTGTCTATATGTCTCTCGACACTCCATGTCTACAACCTTTGGGCCTCGAGACATGATATCCTTAGTTACCCCTAGGTTTGGGGGTAACATATGGCTCCTACTTGGGGACATGTGCTCACCATAGAGTACATGAGAACCTCAAGATCTCTGGTATGACATGTGATTGCTAAAAGTCAAACAAAATATCAGTGCATCTAGGGTGGTGATATAACCCTTTGTCCATATATGATAGAAAAAATCAAAATGAAAAAGAAAATATCTCCAATCTAATATATGAGCATATATTGTATACAAGTGAAACAAAGAAATATGAAAATGCAAATAAAGTTATACTAACATGATATGCATGGTATATACAATGGATGCAAATTCCTACCTACCTATACTTACTTGTTGATTGAGTGCTAGGTATAATCATATAGCCAGTACAACCACATAAGTGCGCATATACGAAAGATGTCATTATGGAAGTGGGCAACTTCCGTATATGCATAGTCTGTGTATGTGTATATGCATAGTCGTTGTCCATATATGTGTCGTCCATATATGTGAAGCGCGCATATACATAAGGTGCATATACGGACGACGCATATAGGGAAGATGCATATATGGAAGAAATTTACGGTAATGCAAATGCATCTTCTGTATATGTGTGCTTCCATATATGCACATTTAAGGAAGTTGTCATTCATAAATGCACATTTTTTACGCACATTTATATGTGTTGTCCGTATATGTGCATATGCAGAAGCGTGCATATACGGAAGACACCATTATGGAAGTGGCCCACTTCCATATATGCATCATCTGTATATGCGCATTTACAGAATCCATCATCCATATATGCATCGTCTGTATATGCACATATACGAAAGGTGCATATATGAACGACGCATATACGGAAGGTGCATATACGGAAGAAATTTATGGTAATCCAAATGCATCTTCCATATATGTGTGCTTCTATATATGCACATTTAAGGAAGTTGTTGTCCGTAAATGCACATTTATACATGCATTCATATGCTTCATTTGTATATGCACATATACAAAATAGCACATATACAGAAGATTCCATTATGGAAGTGGCCAACTTCCATATATGCATCGTTCATATATGTGCATTTACAAAAGCCGTCATCCATATATGCATCGTCTGTATATGCACATATATGGAAGCGCGCATATACAAAATGTGCATATACGAAGGATGCATATACTGAAGGTGCATATACAGAGGAAATTTATGGTAATCCAAATGTATCTTCCGTATATGTGTGCTTCCATATATCCGCATTTAAGGAAGTTGTCATTCATAAATGCACATTTATAGGCGCATTTATATGCGTCGTCCGTATATGCGCATATACGAAATATGCACCTTCCGTATATGCTCCTTCCATATATGCGCATATATGGAAATGGTCGGCTTCCGTATATGCTCATATATGGAAATTGTCGGCTTTTGTATATGCGCATATACGGAAATAGCCGGCTTCCATATATGCGCATATACGGAAATGATCACCTTCCGTATATGCAGATATACTGAAGTAGTCGACTTCCATATATGTGCATATATGGAAATGGTCGGCTTCTGTATATGCGCATATACATACCACTTTTGTATATGCGCATATACAAAAGCTGACCACTTCTGTATATGCGCATATACGAAAGTGGTCAGCTTTGGCCAGCTTTCTTATATGCGCATATACGGAAGTGGTCAGCTTCCATATATACCACTTCCATATATGGGCATACATGGACGCCGACCATTTCCATATATGCGCATATATGGAAGTTGACTGCTTCCGTGTATGCGCATATAAAGAAATGATCATCTTTCGTATATGCGCATATACGGAAGTGGTCAACTTCCATATATACGTAAGTGGTCAACTTATGTATATGCGCATATATAGAAGTTTACCAACTTTTGTATATGTTCAAATCACCTTTCCGAAGCCAAATGACCCTACTCTTTTGTCTCCAAGTTTCTTCCTCGTCAAGTAGATATTTTAGTCTTCTCTCTTCTAGCTCTTTTATGTTGTTATCAGTGTCCACCGTGGCCCTCCCACTAAGGCTTAAAGTGTGTAAGTTCTCTAGAGCCTCCTCTATAGTATCTAGTTCAATGGACCTCTGCTTCTTTTTTAATTTCTCCCATCCAGTCACTTTTTTTTTTAAGCTTTTAATTTACCAACCAGTCTTATCATTGCAGAGGTTTCTATTTCAAACTCCTTAGCCCTCCACACCTAGCTAACCATCTCACCGAAGCCTTCCTCTTCCATTGAAATGGGATTGAGTTTGAAGGGGTATACAATCAGCCTCTATCCATCCTTAATCTACAACACTATCATAGCATGGTCAGAGAAGAAGGGATAGACAGTCCAAGATCTGAACCTTCCCAATGAATGTACCAAGTCTTCTGACATATATACCCTATCTAGACATTTAGCAATGTGATCCTCGCCAGTTCGTCCATTGCACCAAGTTGGAGCACTCTCAAGTGGAAAAATATCAATCAAACCCGAGTCCTAAATGATACCTTTGAAGAAATCGGCTAAGGGGTCTAATCTAGCTTTTTTCCCCCAAATTTCACCAGCTAAAACGGTAAAGTTAATATCACCTGCGAACATTATATTTTTGATATCTAGCAGACCACTAGCTACCACAAATTCTCAGAAAGCTTTCCTATCAGTACAAGGACCATAACAATTTAAAAGGGAAATCGTTTTATTTCCTTCTAATAAGGTGCCCACCAATAGTATGCCTGCACAGAAAAATGATGGTTGGAGTACCGCCTTGGCCAGGTTCCAAGACACACATAAGCCCCTTGACTTCCCCAATGAATCCAATGAGTAGCAAAGCTTATGTTCAACATTCATGCTCACTTTTATGTGATAGAATCTAGATATTTCATTGCCTTTGTACCCATTTACGACAATTCAAGGACATTGTATTAATTTAAAGAGTACATAAAACAATATCAATATTGTATATCGATGTATGTATGAGTTGTGATTATTAAACAATTTTATTAGTTTTCATGTTTTATGAAACATAGTAGTTTCCCTTGATAATTGGGATGATAACAGGGATCCCAAAGGAATGGTTTTCCATGCACATTGTTAATCTATTATATACATTACATTTGTTTTCTACATATTGTATTTTTGTTGGATGAATTTTTTTACAATGTCAATAGAAACCTTATAATTAACATGGAGATTTTCTACTACCTTTGAATTTCAATTCTACTTGATTTCTATTTAATCACAACAAAAAGAATATTTTTTTCCATTGTGGTTCACGGCGTGAAGCTTGCTACGTCCACAATAACCCCCCCCTCAAAATCCGGAGAACATAGGAGGGTCAAGTATTTCGAGAATAGTTTGGAGAATATATAGAAGCTGACTGCTTCCATATATGCACATATACGGAAA
>SNQJ01S0015924.1:43504-105540 GCA_010110895.2 Picea sitchensis | reverse complement strand
TAATGGCTTAAAGCCGACATAATTAAAATAACATTACTAATCTAAATTACAACTAATGGCCTAAGCCGACATAAATAAAATAGCATTACTAATCTAATATGCCCCAATTAAGGGGTAATGAGCCAATATTAGGGCTTAACAGGGTGAGACTGCACAGCACATTCTGTGTGTCGTGTTGCCTTCTAGTTCACCAAGAGGGCCGATATTTTTAGAGTCTTTGTTAGAAACCCAAAAAGACATGAACCCTGGGTCAATAACTCAGACGGTAGACAAGGAACAAGAAATAACCAACAAATGTTTTTGTTTTCGTGTTGGTAGGAACGAGAGGGGACTGAGTAGGTGAGATAGACTAAGTGAGAAGAGAATGAAGAAAAGAAGAGAGAAATGAGCCACTAGAAGGGAATGTTGAGACCATGAAACCCCACAAAAGAAGAAATCGAAGGTTGGTTGAGAACAAAAGAGATAGATTTTGCACAGAAAGACAATAGAAACCCTAGAATCACACCTCGAAAATATCTGGACAAATACGTGTTTACTGATTTACACGAAGTCTTTTTCTGTGATTTTCCACATCTACTACAGGAGTGGATACTAAGGTTGAAGTATAGCCACACGACGAATCGGATTCGACAGCTATATTGGACTCCAGGATAGATTGAGAAGTTACAGCAGGTGAACAAAAAATTCACCCGTGCAGTAGACTTTTAGCTTGATAGTATTGTTCCAGGGTTCATAACAGAGTTTGTAGTTGACACAGTGAAGTCATACAGTGCAGCAGAGAAATAATTTCTATGCGGACCTCGAGGAAGGTACATTCAATCACTGTATACTTCTATTAATATATTTTAACTTCCCTGTGTTCATGGGGGGAAGGGGGGAAGCACTGACAGAGAGGGGATAAATGGAAGGAAGTAGAGATAAAGGCAAGGACAAGGAACCCTTGGACCCGATCATGATGGATGACGACCAAATCAAGTGGATCTTGGCGTCATCAGGAAAGACGCGTAGTGGAGTACCCTACCAATATAAGGTGAATACCAAGAAGAGAGTTGTAGCTGCGAGGGAGGGCTAGGATAGAAATGAGGAAGAGGTAGAGGAACTCCATGTTGTGGATAAATTTGAGGAAATCATGTGCACAACATATGAGAGGAAAATGAGAGGTCCAAGAATGGGAGGAGAAGGCAGCCATCCTATCCATATTAATGTCAGTGTGGAACCCATAAACCCATGTGCGACCAATACACCAAAGAGAACACCACTGTTTATAAAACCAAAGTTCGGAGGAAGTCCGATAGAAAGAAGCAAATCTACACAAGGAGCAACAACTAGAGGATCCAGTTCAAGCAGCACTAGTCAAGTATCTACACCGTGCAGAGGAGATAGTAGTTCAGTATTCAGAATGGAAAGACACGATCCCACTATCCGATTACCAGAATTTCAGGGAGAAGTAGCAGAAGATCCTGAGAAGAATTTGTTCATTTGTGTAAAGATCTAGGAAGAAAAACAAATCACTGATGAAGATACCAAACTTGCACAGCTCGCAATTACGCTAAGAGACCACGCACTAGATTGGTACATGAGTCTAGACACAAATAGTGCCTTGGGAATGACAAGGACACTATCCTACATTAAGAAGTTACTTATTAATGAGTTCTAGAATCGGATCTCAGAGGATCAGTACATGAACGAGATGATCAAAATCATAAAAAAAAAAAAACAGGAGAATTTGTATGGGATATTGATCAAATATTCAAGCGATTGAAGGGAAAGCTCAAATACCTTATGACCGATATGCGGCATCAACACCTATTTGTCAAATCACTACTACCACATTTAAAATATCCTTTATGATAATAGAAGTTTCAGACACAGGTAGAGGCTCTATAGGCATCCTTGCAACTGGCAGAGAATCAATACCAGCAGACAGACCCAACTATCGAAGAACTAAAGGAGGATTTGAAGAATCTAACATTTCAGCTGAACCAGAATAAGAACAAAGACAAACAAGAAGTTGTATGGTGCACCACATGCAGGACGGAAGGACACCACAAGAATGAGTGCCCGACATTTGCGCATTATATGGCAATAGGTATGCCAAACCCATTACCAACGAGAGGGCTATGGTGCGAAATATGAAAGAACCTTACCACTGCACGATGATGCAAAAATACTAGACAGTCCCAAAGAGTTCATACTACACCTTTTTTAAATCAATGGGCCACAACGATAACGATTGTAGAACTATGGAGTTGGTGTGGGAATGAACATCAGATGCATATAGGGTACAAGCCAAAATGATGACTAGAAAACAGTGCCACAGTTCAATCAAACCCCAGTTCCATACAACACTATGCAATAGTAGTATAACACTGCACAGCAACCATATAATAAGGCACAACTGCAGTACAATACCACGCAATACAATCAGGAACCACAGTATAATGCGTCGAGAGGTGATCGAGCAGGCTACTGAAGAGGAGGACGAGCCAGAGGAGGTTTCAGACGAGGTAGAGGGCCATTCACATGTCACAATTGTCAACAATCGACACATTATGAATGGGAATGTCCATTTCCACTAGAAACTTGTATTTATTGTCGCGCATCGGACAACGATACAGAGGAATCCCAGACACTACTAGTAAATATTCAATAAAAGAGGAACCAGAACAATTAGAATGTCCTGTGGATTTTAGTCAAAGCAAGGGATGATGGATGAAACATCAACGTAGTCACTCGTGGCGGAACGAAAACAGGAAATGATGTAGTTTGACAGGAACCATCGCAGAACCAATGGGTAAAGAAGAACATTGAACTAAGGAAGCAGTTCAATGCACAAAAGGAAAAGGAGATCATTAAATAAGCTAGACAAGAATTTCAAAAGGAGGACATGATGTCGACTTCAACTACACAACAAACCAAGGAAGCCCTAGAATATGAGATGTCGTCATCACTAGATCATACCAACAGAATGAATCCCATGGGACAACTAAGTACAATAAAAGGCTTTTTTCAATCATGCATGAAAGTATTAAGTGATCCTTCATCAGTGAAAATACTGCAAAACATACTAAAGAAATGTAACAGTGAGACAGACAAAAATCCAGAACCAAAAATCGTTAACCATATACACACAAGAAGAAGAACAAGTAGGGAATTTAGATTGAATGCTAACATTGGGGATTTCAACATGGGAGACATTATACTAGATCTAGGATCTGAAGTGAATGCATTACCAAAGAAGACATTGCAATGCATGGGAGAGCCAACACTGGGATACTCAAACATCCAATTGAAACTAGCAAACCAGCATAGACTCCTACCAATAGGTAGACTGAAAGGAGTGACAGTAGATCTTGATGGGGTGCACATGAAAGAAGACTTTGAAGTCATTGAAATAGTAGACGGCACAAAACCTGGCACGGCATTTCTTGGTCTAGATTGGGAGTTTGACAACTAGGCCACAATCAATTTGGAAACCAAGAAAATGACATTTGAATCCATAGAATACAGGGTCATAGCACCATTAGATCCATCAGAAGGGGAGAGGTTCGTAGAACCCACTTGTCTGGACTTAGAGGAAATCGTCCAATTGTACAAAACAACTGTGCGTGACGAGGATTACATAAACCCAACTACAGATGGGGTACTTAGTCAGCGGAGCATTACTTCATGTGAAATAGACTCAGACACCGGGTTGAAAAACTGGTAGCAAAGGCTACACAAAGTATCCACGAGAAGATGTGCAAGGATAGATCGTGCAGTAAGGTGGGTAGGCACAAAAATCAGAGAACCACCCAGTTTCCATCGACTAAATGATATGGAAACATTCCTAACACAATACGAATATGAATTCTTAGAGAATCAGAGATTGCTAGCTCTGGACTTAGCACTAAAGGCCACACCCTCAAGATGGCGGGGTGCACACAAGGAGACAATCACAGACTAGTATCAATGTAATCAGTTATTGTGCTTAAAGTTCAACGCATAATAGAAAAACAACAAACAATAGAAATATTAAGGACATCGGACACTAATGGAACACTTGAAGGCATGTAAAACGATGTGGACGATGACACCACTGGAGGAATGGCCTCATCACTTCATACATACTCTTGAAGGCATGCCAGGGAATTGGTACATGGACCAGGAATTGTGCAAAGGAACTATGACATGGAGGACATTACAACATAACTTCACAATCACTTTCTTATTCGAACATGAGAACCCCAACATAGACACAGCCCTCAAATGGATCAAAGGATTGATATACATCAAATAACCGGAAATAGAATTTATCACAGAAGCGAAACATCAGAATAAGCAGACAGTCAAGGAATTGTTGTCATGTTACCATGTATAGGAAGAAGCACCAAATGAATATGATCAGCACAATATTCAGATCGAAGAAGTAGAAGGCGAAAGAGATGTGGAAGGACCACCCATAGAATCAGAAGTCGTCTCCACGCCAATCAAAGTAAATAAAGTTAACATCAGGACAACCCAAAATGGCCAGCATTGGGGATTAATGGGATGAGCAAATAGTAGAAAGTATCACAGAGTTGCTACGTGAATATAGTGACCTCTTTCCCACAACATTTACAGAGATGAAGGGCATAGCCAGAAAACTAGGATAAATGAAGATACCACTCAGACCTGACGCAAGACCTATCAAAAAGTGACCCTATAGACTGAACCCCATATATAAACAGAAAGTTAAAGAGGAGATAGATAGGATGCTCGAAGTCAGCATCATCGAACCAGTTGAGGAGTCAAAATGGATAAGTTCGATGGTATTGCAAGACAAGAAACAAGGAAGAGGAATCAGTATATGCATCGACTTGAGGAAGTTGAATGATGCATGCCTACACGACCCGTTCCCTACACCGTTCACAGATGAAGTGCTAGAGAATGTGGGAGAACATGAAGCGTACTCATTCACTGATGGATTCTCAGGATACCATCAGATTAAAATAGCATAGGAAGATAGACATAAGACCACGTTCATGATAGAATGGGGATATTATCAGTACACAATCATGTCATTTGGACTGAATACTGCACCAGCAATATTTTCCAGAGTGGTCATCACAGCATTTAAGGAATTCATCCATCAGTTTCTTGAAGTATACCTAGATGATTGGACAGTATATAGCCTGTTGAAAAACCATGTGGAAGTTTTACGGTTGATGTTAGAAATATGTAGACAGTGCCAAATATCACTGAACATCAAGAAATGCATATTTGGAACACCGTTTGGGATACTATTGGGCCATATAACATGCAAACAAGGTTTATTGGTCGATCCAACAAAGATCCCAGCCATTGTTAGTTTTCCAGCACCAAGAATAGTCCATCAGCTAAGAGCGACAGTAGGACACATAGGATACGACAGAAAATTCATCAAAGGCTATGCACAAATTACAAAACCCATGGAAAAGTTGTTACGAAAGGATACAAAGTTTCAGTGGAACGATAAGTGTCAACACGGTCTGGATATTTTGAAGGAAAATATGGTTACCGTGTCGATATTAGTATTTCCAAACTGGGAAAATACATTCCATGTGCATGTAGATGAATCAACGATAGCACTTGGAGCTATCTTAGCATAGCTAGGAGAAAGAGACTTGGATCACCCAATAGCGTTTGCAAGAAGAAAGTTATCAGACTCATAATAGAATTATAACACAACAAAAAGAGAAGGCCTAGCCATGGTCTATGCACTGCATAAGTTCAGACATTATTTATTCGGAAAACAATTTAAGATGTTCATAGACCACTCAGCCTTGAAATACCTAGTCAAAAATCTAGTGTTGGGGGCAGAATCTGTCGATGGTTACTTTTATTTCAAGAATTCAACATTGAAGTAATAGTTAAACCAGGAAAATTGAATGCAGGAACTAACCACCTGTCAAGGGTCACAAATGGAGAAGAACCTATGAACATAGAAGAAAAATTTCCAGAGGCATAGTTACTCTCAGTACAGATTATTGATGAATACTTCACAGATATCATTTAGTACTTGACTACAGGTACTGTGCCACAAGAATACCACCGCACAAAAGAAGCATCCGGTAGTCCATGCAGTC
Source organism: Picea sitchensis (assembly GCA_010110895.2). Classification (NCBI taxonomy): domain Eukaryota; kingdom Viridiplantae; phylum Streptophyta; class Pinopsida; order Pinales; family Pinaceae; genus Picea; species Picea sitchensis. Next base: position 99,454 of record SNQJ01S0015924.1, on the reverse strand, counting down.
GATTATCAACTGATTGCAGGACACTTATATAAAATGGGTGCAGATATCATTTTGAGAAGATACGTATTAGAGCACGAAAGACCAAGAATTTTAGCAGAATCCCATGAGGGAATCGCAGGAGGACATTACACAGGGAAATCTACAGTGCATAAGGTATTATGCGCAGGACTATGGTGGCCAACGATTCACAGAGACTCGAAGGAGTACAGTCAAAGATACGATGTTTGTCAAAGGGTAGGCAAACCCAATAGAAGATATGAGATGCCACTATGACCACAAGTAACATTACAGTCATTCAACAAATGGGAAATAGACTTTGTGGGCCCAATTAACCCATCAGCCAAAAGGACAGGGGCAAGATACATTATTACAGCGACGGACTATCTAACAACATGGGTGGAAGCCGCACCAGTAAAATATTGCAGCGCAAAGACAACATCACACTTTTTGTTTGAACAAGTGATCATGAGATTTGGGTTCCCAAGAGTGTTGATGAGTGACCAAGGCACACACTTCATAAACAACACCATCTACGCAATGACTAAAGAGTTCGAAGTCCATCACAAAAAGAGCACACTGTATCACCCACAAGCGAATGGCACAGTGGAAGCCTTCAAAAAAATCTTGGAGAACGCACTAACAAATATTTGTAACATCAAAAGAGATGACTGGGACCTCAAAATACCAGCAGTATTATGGGCATACAGGACTACATGCAAAAATATGATAGGGCACACACCATTCAAACTGTTTTATGGCCAAGAATCAGTAGTGCCATTAGAATTTTTAGTACCCAGATTGTGCGTAGAATCTATCACACAAATGAAAAAATGAGGTGCAGTAAAGGAGATACTGAATCAGCTATTGACCATGGAAGAATACTGAATATTGGCAGGATTCCATCAATAAGTGCAGAAAGAAAGACACAAATCTTGGCACGATCAATACATCAAGAAGAAAATGTTCAAGGAAGGAGATCTAGTACTAATGTATGACAGAAAATCGCTTTAGCACTTGGGAAAGCTTAGAATGCATTGGTTAGGACCATACAAAGTAAAATCTATCACAGAAAGAGGATTTGTACAACTAAGAGATTTAGCAGGCGCAGAACTCAAAGGAATGATCAATGGGAGCCAACTGAAGTTGTATAAGGACAATCGACCACCCACCGCGCAGTAATAAAAAAATATAAAAAGGGGGGGGGGGGGATGCACACGAAGTTAGCAACACGAATCCGACAAAGGAAAGGGAAATGGTTATATGCAAAGGAAAAAACAAGCGGGAAAAGGAAAAACGGTAAAAATAATGGAAAAGACCAATGGGACATCACATTAATCGCGCCAACTAGAGACAACAAAGCAAGTGTAATGGAAAGTATGAAACCACCATAGATACATTGAACCCACATTTATGGTGCATTAAATGCATAATGGAGGAAGCATCCTCGATAAGCTTCATGACAAGACGATACAACACGTGAGCATGGGAGCAGCTAGTCTATTCGTGAAAGGAGAACAGAGAGAGAGTAATAGTAGCTAGCACACATAGAGCGAGACTATAGAGCTCACAAAATTTCTTCGAACTCAACAAACGTTTGACAGTCACCACTATGGCACCACCAAATCCAGTAGAAGAAATCCAGACTTCCAGATCGACTAGGGTTCAAACTAGGTCACGAGGACCATTGGAAGAAAATGAACAGCAGTAGTCGGATATCGTCGATATCGATGAAATCCCATCCCCATAGACGATATCGGTGAATTCTACACCAATTGTGGAAGAAATTTAGAAGCCACAAGCAAAGGCCATGAAAGTGGATATGCCAGTAGAGGTAGGAGCCTTAGAGCGAAGAAGAGGAAACCCAAAATAAAGTGCAACCAAAAATCACCGAAGCAGCCCTGGAAGTTAATGAAACGGCACAAAATCTGGAAGCAGCAGTCGATCCAGACAGGTCTCAAATGACCATCTCAGGACAACCAGTAGGGGAGATCACTGAAGATGCCTTGGCTTGGCCAGAATGGCTGATAGGGGAGGAACCGGAAGCTGTTGGACCTTCGAACTAGCCACCGCAGCAGGAAGACAAAGTACATATACCAAGCTCATCCCACAAGAAACCTGCAACATAAATTGTTCTACCACACATACCAGATGGAGTACAGGTAGAACTGGACCTACTGGTCCACATTAAAAATCTCAAATATTCATACCATGATGTATCAGACGAAACCAAGTTCCCAGAACTTTTGCACAGGGTCTTTATAGAAACCATAGGCACAACTCGGCTGGGAGAATTGATTAACTAGCCATACCAGTGGGCAACTGGGCTGGAGAAAATAGGAATCTTAGGTCTGCTAACCCTACTGCATTTTGGCAGAGGCTAGTATGAAACAGCCTGCATCAAGCAATAATTAGCAGTCACACATGGAGGGGACATATTGCTGGACAAACCCATCCCCATAACTGTTGAGCTTATCGTGCAAATCACAAGGCTACCAACCTGGGGTATGGATCTCGCGTTGATTTTGGATGACAAATACAAGGAGAAAGCATTGGCAGAGGAAATGAATAAGAAGTATGGCACCACTAGGGGAATGAGAGGCATGATGATCAAATGAATCAACAACACAGCCACACAATTGGGCGTAAAAATCTTAGCTTGCAAATTGCTAAGAAAATGTTGCAAAGAGGAAGTACCAGCTGGAGTCATTGCAGTTGCATCTCAGTGTGCAGAAGGCACCTCAATGATCTCAGAGCCATATCTATTGAATTTATTCCAAGAGGATTGCAAGGATTTGCAGGACCTAGGCATAGAATTCCATTACTCATGGTTGATTACCCTAATAGCCTTCATGGGATGGCGAGAACCAGGGTATGTAATTTTTTGTACCAGACCACAGCCAGTGGAAGCGAGGTACCTATTGTTGAGATCCAGGCCACATGCCAAGAATAAGAGGGAAAATGGGATAATATTTGAATCACACCTACCCGACATATAGGAATATATCAGTCAATCATGGAGAATAACCCCAGAGGTTGTCGCACGATATGCAGACATCGCCAATTTTTGGGCCACACAACAAACAATGTGGATACAACCAAGATAGGACCCAGATAAACAGTGGCTACAAATGTGCTACTACATCACAGAGGGTGACATCGACATGGTCATCAGTGAATGGACCAATGAATGGAGGATCTCATCCATTACCTAGGAAGTACCAGAAAGAACAACAGAAGAAGAGGCGGAGCAGGGGGAAACGAAGCCTCCGAAAATCCAAGTGCCTAAGAAACCAAGAACAAGACAAGACAAGCCAACTCAGGTAGATGAAGGATCAAAGAATATAGGAACCTAGAATGGTAAGAACGAGACTACACCACCGACGAATGAAGAGCAGAAACAGGTTGAGGGAGCATAGGAGACCGCCCCAAATCCCAACACGCAGGAATCAAGGGGAACGAAGAGACCGGTAGCACAGACAGGAGGTACGTGCAATAAATCAAAGGTGCAATGAACATCACTAGACTATATGATCACGGAGTATGATGTGGAAATGATCGCCAGAATGATCCTAGATTGTCTAGCAGAAGACTTTGATCATGCAGCACATCATAGGGATAAACTGCAAAAAGAACTGGCAGAAATGGGGCAGTTCCTCAAGAAACTCGGGGAAGTTCAAATAGAAAGTAGCAGTAGAGACATAGAGCCATCATCACCACAGACTAATGTTGGCAAAGGGGTAGACCGGGATTTCAACACTCAAGAACGCACCAACAAAGCCCTAACTACCGGTCCTTTCGGCAACACCTGTGAAGTAGATGAAGTCTCACCCGAGGTAGAGGTAGGGGTGGTTGCAAGACTTGGGTGTCTGCAACCTTATCTAGGACACAAATATATGATTATATATTTTACATGGCACTTAGGATAGATCATTCATTAGTATTTAACCCTTATTATACTTCGCAGAAAGCACAGAGCTTCATAGTGTATGCTCAAATCTACAGTATTTCATCACTTAACCATAGTAACCCATATCAGATCCAGTAGAGAAGAACTAAGCATCCTCATACACATCATATCTAACAATCATATATATCTACAGAGCATAAGTGGATATATCAAAGCACATAGCATAAACAAAGATAAACACATTGAACCAAAGCATAGAGAATAATACACAGATTTACGTGTTTCACCCCCCTTGGGGCTACGTCCACAAGATCTTCTTCTTTATTATCGTATTCAAGTTGTTACAAGCACAAAGCCTCCAAAACCCTTCTTCGCATAGGACAGAAGATCTGCCCAGCTTGCTAGATCCTTCTTCCTTGCATTTTCTATATCAGCCACACAGTAACTTGCACTTAGCCTTGCAAGCCTCACACAGTTCACACAAAGAACTTATTCGACATCACATAGATGCACTACCAATTGCACTAAGAAATCATATCTACTATTTCTTACATTTCCTATCCTTCTATTTATACATTACAAAAGTGGGCCTAAATGTGGGTAAACCCATAGGCCGACATCCCTTTCCCATTACATTAACCCTAAAAGGGGCCCAAAAGCGGACCGAGATCCCGTGATCTCTACTTCGCCTGGCGCTTCATCTTTGACGGGTTGTCGAAGTCTCAAAAATGGTCAAATATGACCAAGTGTTCCTCAAAACTTGGTTAAGGGCCAATAGGCCCCCAACACTCACCTGTGACTCATCCCGAGTCACTCATGTCTGACCAATTCTTCTTTGAATTCCTAGAGCTTGGTTTGAGCTGCTTCGACCTGCCGCATTGCTACTGCCTCTTTCTCGGAAAACTCCTGGATGAGTGCCTCGTTCACCAGCCCTTCTAGGCATTGTTTTGCTATATTCACAACCTATTCAAGTTCTACTCCTTGGCTTTCAACTTCAGTGAACAGTTGGCATGCCTTTTCTTTCACTGGTTGAATTCGTTGAGAGACTTCCATTACTTTACTCTAAAGCATGTGAATCTATTGTTGGGCTATGCGTTTCTATGGAAACCTCTTCATTCTCTCTATGGGTGATAGGGCCTTCAACTACACCTGTATATTTTTGGCATCGTACTTCACCTCTTGGAGTTGTGACTCCAATTTTATGCAATTTTGGGTTCTCGGTTAGGTTCTCGTAGATCTGCGCACTCCTGCTACTTAACTGTTTTCATTCCTCAGTGAGTGCTTCAATCCTTTCTACGGTGCTATGGGCAGTTATTTCTCGTTGTTAATGCACTTCTTATGGGGTCTGTGGTATGGTCTGAAGTTTTAATTCCATGACTCTTTGTTGAAGTTGTTGAATAGCTTCAGCAAGCTTCATCACTTGGCATTCTATGGGGTCCTCTGCCTTCTATTGACTACTTCTTCAATCCCAATCTGCTTTGCAGGTAGCTTCTATTTCTCTTTTTGGATCTTCGCTCTGTCTTCTTCAAAGTTCGCTTGGAGAGTGTCCTTATCTTATTGCACAGCTCAGTGTTGCTCGATGATTTCCTCCTGTGATTTCTTTAAGGCCTGGGTGGCCTACGTTGTTTCTTCCTGTGCCTTCTGAAGGCATACTTCTACTATGTCAACAATCTTATGGAGTTGAACTGGTTCATTTCCTTCTTCTATTGTTCCTTCTGGTAGGGGCGCTGAGGAGACTACACAACTAGACTAGAGAGATTGATGTACTCCTTGAAGCTCGATTTCAATTATATTGTACATTGTCTCTTTCTTAGCTTCCTTCTTTTCTATTATCTCTTCTATGTCTTCGTTCATAGCTGCGATGAGAAAATTGAAGTCATCTGTAGTGAGCGTGGTCTTCAGCTTAGTCACGGGTGCTTTTGATTTCTTCTAGAAGGAAGGTTCCAGAGCTAAACCCTTCCTTTTATTTAGGACCTCTACTTCATCTCCTAGCCTCTGTTTGACTTCCTCTAAGTCTTCACCATTATCTTTTCTCTGGTGTAATGGATGTGGTTCTTACAGATCTTCTTTCTACATCTTGGATTTCCTCATCCTTCTTTGTCTGCTTTGTTTTCTTTTTCTTACTAGGCCCAGGTGTATTTTTTGCAGCTTCTAGGCTGTCAATGTCGAATACTTCTATGGGGTCTGCTGGAATAAGAAGGTTCATCGACCATTCCTTGGTGATTTCCTCCAGGTCTTCTTTTTTCATCTTATAATAAGACTAAAGTTGTTCCTTGTTCTAATCAATGCATGTTGTAATATATATAAAATTGTGGTCTACACTAAACTTTATCAAAGGTCAAAACCTGTGTAAAGTATTCAGGTTCATGTGCGGCTCAGACTAGATGGTGAGCTTCAACTGGGTGTAGTAGGTATGAAATACGGCATTGGATTGCCACTTCTTGTTCATGTTGTTAGAGTACTACAGTGTACCAAACTTCGCATCCAGTGGTTCAAAAGGGTCAATGTCGGGGAAGGTTTCACCTTCCGGTAGCTCCCATGCATGAAAGCTATAATTATCATGAGCCAGATAAAATTAAATTCATGCCCTTGATCCTGGGCTTCTCTGCAATCAACCTCTAGTTGATTCACCAGGTATTTCGCCCAGTTCATCTATAGTCCCTCTGCCCACTTCCCTGTGAGGTCTACTACAAAGTCGGATACTTGTGTGGGTCGATTCTTGCGTACCAACTTCCATGTAATCAATTAACAGGTGAGGTACACTATGCCACTTTCAATAGAAGCTACCTTCTATCCTTGCACGCATTTCTCAACATCACCATAGGCTTCTTTTATATTTTGAGCAAGAGCGTGATCTGCGGTCTTTCCAGGATAGTAATTGTCAGGATTAGGGCCCTGCATGCTAAGCCCAGTGATCTGGTTGATCAATTTTGGATCAACTGTTATGAAACAATTCAACCATAAGTATCCTCCATGGTAACTTGCCAGCAGCAGCTTCACACAAGCATTCACCTACCGGTGTCTGCCGAAGTGTGGTATCTTCATAACGTTGAGTAGAGTATACTGCGCAAGGTTCATCGTCCATTGTTGAGGGATGATCTTCGAATTTTTTCCCTTGGTTCTAGTTAGGTACTTGTATGGGGAAAGTATGTTGTAAACTTTACGATCCCCCAGGTTGAAGTCACTAAACTTTAATGCAGTGATCTTGTCATGATCTGCGTGGATTGCGCGTACTCCTTTTGGTAGGTACATAGTGACTAGAGTGTACTCAAAGTCTCTAGGCACACTATCTCTGTTGATCGCACCACTCAGAGGTGGTATGTAAGTGGGTAGAATGCATGGAACCAACTTCATGTTGGATATATCATATTTATGTTTGGTTCTTCTTTCTGGGCTGGATCGGGATTTTCCTACTCGAGCAGTCAACAGGGAGGCTTGCACTCCTCTCGTTGATAATGCCAATAAACCTATAGACAATCCTTGTTTCGACATGACTCTTTCATCTCTGAGGCTAGCGATTACCTCTCTTACAGATTCTTCATCTGCGCTAAATTCATCGGACATATATGCTCAGGATCAGTAGCTCAGTTTCTCAAAGTAATGTAGGTACTGTAGTAAGGTAGAGAGTAAGGGTAGAGTTATCACTGTTCACAATTTAGGTAGTCTGCGGACTCAAATTCACGATTAGCAAAAGTGTCTTTCGTGCATGGCGTGATGGATTAAGTAAGTAACTCTGTAACAGATCATTTGCAATGGATATGGGGCTTCCTTTACTCTATTTTTGTCCATTATGGCATGGTCTAACGGTCTGGTGATGGGTCATCAATGCTTTTCGATCCATTCGGAGCGGCAGTCAAACGGATATATTAGCCTCCAATGGTTATATTGCTTCGCCATGGCGAAGTGACCCATGTCGTGGTTCTGATATCTCGGTGAAGCTCTAATTTTGCAAAGTTTCTTTCAGAGAGGTTCCCTCTGGAACCCTCTGTAGCCTTTCGATCTGAGCTCTCTTTTTACTTAGATTTCTAGCCTTCTTCCCCATGAGCTTTGTCTCGGTAGTTCTTTTCTCATTCTGATTCTTATTTCCCTTGGGCATAGTCACTTTGCACTGCTAAGGCTCTTTCCCAAGAGTCAGGAGAACTACTTCGTCTATATCTGGTACAGATACTCCAATCTTCTATGAGTCCCCTAATTCTTTGACATCTAGGCTTCTAGTGTCAATTAGATTTGATTTATTCTCCTGTTCCTCAATCAACTGCGTGATCCTTCTGGTCATGAAATATTTTAGCTCTTATATCTGCTATTGTAATACCTTTTCTTCTTCCTTCTTTCTAGCTTGATCTCTCTCAATCCAAGGTTTTCCAAGTAGCATAGTGAATGGGGTGTCATCCTCAATAAATTTGATAATGTCAAAATCTTCTTCTGTCAAAGTTCCATTAATTGTCATAGGTATCTAAGCAATTTTTCCACATAACATTATCAGTTTTCCTCTGAATAGTCTTATTCTTCCCAGTGAAGGAATCATGGCAGGCTTCCCTATAGCTTCCCAGGTTCTTTATGGCATAATGTTCACTTGTGTTTCTTCATCAAGAATATAGTCAATGTCAAATTGCCTTATTCTTGCTTTGACTTGTTCCTTTTCTTTGAACATCTCTGGTAATCGGACATCTTTATGTTCCTTCAGGGTTTCTTTCATTTGTATTAATACTTTCTCTTATTTTTTCAAGGGTTCTGCTATTTTGGGGGCTGTCCTAGGGTTTTCTTCATGCAGATTCATTCTTTCAAGATTAGAAATCATTCTAGGGTAATCCAATACTTCATGATCCAAAGCTTTGCAATAGAGACAACTGGGTTTTCCACCAGGGCATTCCTTAGCTAGATGGCCTGGTTTTCTGCAACTATAACATAGGTTAAATCCTCTCTTTCTCTTAAATGATCCCCAACTTCTTATGTATTATGCACCAGGATCATGGTAGCTAGCCTGCAAAAAATTCTTTCTAGGATCCTGCATCCATTTGTTAGTCCAAACATTCTTTCTATGCATAGGTATAACATATCTATCATTATTCTTATCATATCTATTCATATCAAACTTTCTTTCATCTATTAATTCCCTAGGTTTTAAGCTAGGATAGAATCTATCAAACATACCTAGATCCATGCTCTAGAAACAAAAGATTTCACTTATCTTACTTCTACAGAGCACAAAGTTTCCAGATCTAAGAACTTTTAATTGTTCTTACCTTTATTAGAGCACAGGGCTTACGGATCTTACCTCTTTTCTGTAGATATGACCTCTGTCTTTCAGAAATTTCCACTTTTATTTTCTTAGAGCACAGAGCGTTCAGATATCACTTCTTTTCTTCAGATCTGATCTTCCTTTCTTCAGATCTGACCTTATTCCTGGCACAAAGCTTCATAGGTCGAGTAAAAATTTTTTCACTAGGGAAACAGATCTATGCACAGAGCTTTCTTTTGCACAAAGTTTCTTCTTCCTCGGTTCCCAGCAATCACAATTTCAGGTCCCGGAAACGGAACCATTTTTTGGCATAGGGGTAGATCTAGGGTTCAACACTCAAGAGCGCACCAAAAAATCCATAACTACCGACCCTTTCGGCAACACCTGTGAAGCAGATGAAGTCTCACCTGAGGTAGAGGCAGGGATGGTTGCAAGACTTAGGTATCTACAACCTTAGTTGGGACACAGATCCATGATTATATCTTTTACAGGGCACTTAGCATAGATCATTCATTAGTATTTAACCCTTATTATACTTTGCAGACAGCATAGAGCTTCGCAGTGTATGCTCAGATCTATAGTATTTCAGCACTTAACCATAGTAACCCAAATCAAATCCAGTAGAGTAGCACTAAGCATCCTCATACACATCAGATCTAACAATCATATATATCTACAAAGCATAAGTGGATATATCAAATCACATAACATAAACAAAGATAAACACATTGAACCAAAGCACAGAGAATAACACACAGATTTACGTGGTTCACCCCCCCCCCCTGGGGCTACGTCCACAAGATCTTCTTCTTTATTATCATCTTCAAGTTGTTACAAGCACAAATCCTCTAAAACCCTTCTTCACACAGGACAGAAGATATGCACAGCTCTCTAGATCCTTCTTCATTGCATTACAACACTTAGCTTTCTATATCAACCACATAGTAACTTGCACTTAGCCTTGCAAGCCTTACACAGTTCACACAAAGCACTTATTCGACATCACATAGATGCACTACCAATTTCACTAAGCAATAATATCTACTACTTATTACATTGTCTATCCTTCTATTTATACATTACAAAAGTGGGCCTAAACATGGGTAAACCCACGGTCCGACATCCCTTTCCCATTACATTAACCCAAAAACCCTAAAAGGGGCCGAGACGTGGACCAAAATCTCGTTATCTCTGCTTCACCTGGCGCTCCATCTTTGACAGGTTGTCGAAGTCCCAAAAATTGTCAAATATGACCAAGTGTTCCTCAAAACTTGGTCAAGGGCCAACAACTAACGTCAGAGTGGAGGTAGAAGAATGAGACCCAATCCACTCATTACCACACACAAACGTAACGGTCTACATCACACCTAGCATGTTGCGCATGGATGAAATCATGGGGTAGACACCCTTGAAGGATATAAACCACATCCAATTGGTATTGACGTGGATTCCATCAAGGGAACTACACAAGTTATAGGTGAGCATCGACCACAAGGTACAGTCTTGTGCACACAGAAACTTAGTCAAGCTACAGCAAGTAAAAAGAAGCGGGAGGTGCTGGAAAACGATTGTGAGAAAGACAAGTTCGAAACTCAGGAGGCAAAAGAACTCAGGAACGAACTAAAATGAAGAGTGGGAGGAATTTTTGAGAAAATCCCAAACACCACGCAAGGAAATGAACTCCCAGTAGTAGAAAAGATCGATCAGATTGCATAGGCCATCAATAAATATCAGAAGGAGATCGAGAATCTCTAAGAGAAGCTCACACCAACCACCCCACTAGAAATGAAGGAGAAAAGGAAGCAGGAAGCAACAGCGCAGCTTCATGAGATAGAGCAGCAAGTTATTACAATAGCTAACTTGTTTGATAAAGCATCACAACTCTAGACAAGGTTGGAGGAGGATCCACGGGTCCAACGCTGGGAAAAGGAAGAGGAAAGGATCAATGCAGTGATCCAAGAGCTCAAGAAGAGGCAGAAGACCATACCAACCCCATAACGAGTCAAATGGATGCAAGAGATGAATATGATGCAGGCAGAACTCATCACTACGCAAACACAGAAACAGGAGTGCCAGGATCAAATAGAGCCATTGCAACAATGGGTAGAAGAAGTACTCGCATAGGCAGAGGGAGATAAAACATGGATAACACAAACCTAGGAAGAATGTGTAGAATGTATCAGTGACAAAGTAGCAACCGAGGTAGTGGACACCATCAATGAAAATACCACGCAGGAAATGACAAAAGCAGCAGAGCTTAAGGAAAAGTTCCAGACGATCACCAAGGAGATCAAGGAATCTCAAAAGGATTAGGTGGCTCTGGACGAGCCACATGTCATTGTTGGGGGCCTATTGGCAGCAGGCCGAAGTGGAAATAAGGATGATCAAGGGGAAAGAAAGTGTGCAGAAATGGAAGTAATAGCTGGAGGAAAACACAGCACGCGCGCATGCAAGAAAGCGTGCACAAGGAAAACGACAGCTGGAAGAAAGAACAACACACATGCATGGGAGGAAGACCTAACGTCGGTAGGGTTAGGGTTTTTGTATTACATTGTAAATGGATAAATATCTCGATAGATATAAATATAGATACGTAGGTATAATAGTGAGTCTCTCAGTTTTTTTGTGTAAGGTTGTTGGCTCCTAATTAGTTTCTTTTTGTATTGCTCATACCATGTATGTACGAGTTGATGCGATATGCAATATTGTTGTGAACTACCATGTAATTTGTTGAGCTAGAATAGAGGAGAGAAGAAAGATATGAGGATTAGATCACAGGCTGTGGATCCTAGTGCGATATAGTTCGCTTCATGTAGATCTTACCCATCTGAAAGGAATTGTAAGCACGCGACACTAGAGATGCAGAACTACCATAATAGAAGAGCCAAGAGACAAATCTTTGTGGGTGTATCCCTCGAGGGGGTGAACCATGGTAATTCGTGTGTAATATGATGAATGCATGTATGTCTTTACTTTCTTTCATCATTTAATTATTGTGCTTAATGAATGAGTTATTATATTGTTATGAAATACGATGGCGTGTTAAGGGAATAAACTATGAAGACAGTGCATAATCGTGAATAATAGTAAGATAACAACCACAGTTTATAGTAGATGGATCTAGATAATAAACCCCTAGATCATACTCAATCCTAGCTGTAAACACCTGAGTCTTATAGCCACCCATTTAAATCTATCTCGGGTGAAACTGCGCAGCGCATTTTGTGTGTCGTGTTGCCTTCTGGTTCACCAGGAGGGTCGATAGTTTTAGAGGCTTTGTTGAAAACTTGAAAAGACATGAACCCTAGGTCAATAACTCAGATGGTAGACAAGGAAGAAGAAATAACAAACACTTGCCTAAGTGCATTGAATATATGGGTAAGCAAATAGTGCTTGCTAAAGAAGAGCAAGAGCTACCCTCGCCTAAAATGAACACATTGTTACAATAAAATTGTTGAAAGTAGTTCCACCAAAAGAAATGTCTGGTGCAACTATATCTGATGATAGAGAAGTATTGTTTGTTGAAAGGAAATTCAAAGTTGAGGTTACATTGGGCTATCATGGGCATATATCACTTTGGAAAACACTTCATCTAGAGTTGCTTGTAGGTGAGAAGAGTGGACCAGATATGAAAGACAACAGCAGTGATTGCTTGAAGTGTTTGGTCTTAAATATTTGTGCTATTTTCTCAAGGGTATTTCATACAATCAAGACATTGGTTGACAGCAAGAAGATTCTCATTATTACTTACATCATCTACAAATAGCAATAAATCCTTGATTACAGTCTTGAGCTACAAGGTTGATGCAGAGACTTGTATAGTACAAGGTGTATACAAGGAAAACAAGCGAGGAATGCCATTGAACATCATGACATTGACAAACAAGTAGAACCTCCATTGGTGTACACTCTTATGTATGCACATATATATATATTATTTGAATCATTGTCATAAGAGTGTTGGAGTTACTTCACACACACCTAGGATTTATTTTTCGTAATGTTATTCCTTGTTTATTAATCATAATTATTCATTATCCAGACTCCTATATTTTAGGGGAGAATATTCCACTTGGAGAATATTCTCTTTCAGTTGAAACTTCAGTTTGAATAGTTGAGTTGATTTTAGATGTTGCATTGGTTTTGTCACCATGCAACATTGTGATCATCACCAACTCACTACTCTTTGTTCAGTCAGTTAACTGAAGACTAGTTGACTAGTTAACTCAGCTAGGTGGCAGCTCACTCTCGTAAAGTAGCGCCTAGGCTAGACTAGGTGGCAATTTACTCTTGTAACTATTGGTATGTGGTAAAATCAATATAGACCACCACTATGGCTCATTATTTACTCATGTATCCTATATCTATTGTAAATTATTCCTCTTTGAGTGTGGAATACTGATTGTGAAATTTAACCATTCTTTCTATCTTGCTTCATCTTTCTAAATTTCTCTCACGAAAATGTGTGTAGTATTTTCTAGCTAAGTGTATTGTAATGCGGGACAACATTTACATGTGAGTACTTCGAGGAAGCCAGAATGGACTACTAAAGAAAAATCTACCAAATCATTTTTGCAGGCACAAAATATTAAAGACAACAAAAGATGGATTATTAAGCGAGAGAAATACTTCTCCTTCTCATAACTTATTTGGAATGGAAAGAAAAAAAATTGTTTCTTCAAAAGATGAAAGGCTTGTACCAAATAACCATGGAAATGGGTGAAACATGATTCTAGCAGGTGGGGAAAGCGATTTTCTCAATGAATAGGGACATAGCCATGCGTGTCGGTGTCTGTTTCTCCCGAACTTTTTCCATCAAGTATATGAAGAATCTAAAGGATTAACTCCAAATGAATCATGGACCAGATTGGAGGTTCTATTTGGGAATAAATATGATTGTGAATATTTCATGCGGGGAGGTCAAATGGAGAGTAAGAGCGGAAGAGAAGCCATCGAAAGATCAAGTCTCTTATTATGAAGAGTCTTCTACAAACGTTTTCGCAATTTGTATTCCAATAATTGAAGAGGATGATGTCTCCATTTCAAATTTGTTTTTGAAATTCATGTGGAAGATATATGGAATACATATCAGGATTTACATGAAGACACTTTTACATGCACCATGCATACATCTCGGGAGTCACATAGAACCTTTTTCATACCATGCATGCTTGTCGGGGAGACAAAAAGGGAGTCCCGCACATTAGATGACATTATGATATTTTATGAGCCACATTTGTAGAAACAAATTGGATATTTAATTCCTCTGGGAAAATATCCAATTTCAAAAATAATTGTCACGAAAATGAATTAAGAGAAGTAAAGTTATGATCATTTTAAAATCAACAAAATTTCAGCATTTTCCAGAAACAGCCGCACAGTTTTCAAAATTCCATCCAAAATTTGTTTGGATATTATTTATTACAAAAAGGAAAAGTGGATATGTGTGGAAATATCAATTATGCATATACTTCGTAAATTCCGGGTGAAAACATCTACATCTTCAACAAAATCTTCAAGAGCACAAACTTGCATAGTTTGTGCTCGTTGAAGATTTTGTTGAAGGACATGGTTGCTTAGCAGCTGTCTTTTGTTCCTTATCATTTTTTTATTTTATACATTGTAATTTAAGGGGGGCGTTTGTTCCCATGAGTTTCCCTCTTTCCTGCGTTCCAGTTCGGTGTATCTTTTGTATTGGAGTACCTAACACATGGCCTGTGGGGCTGGGACCCACTCTTTGTGCTCGCCATAGTGTTGAGGTGTTGGGTTACTTCACGCACACTGGGATTTATTTTCTAAAGGTTGTTCCTTTTATTAATCATAATTATTCATTATCCAGGTCTCCTATGTTTTGGGAGATATTCCACACGGAGAGATATTCTCTTTTCAGTTGACATTGCCAGTTTGACTAAGTTGAGTTGAGTTTAGATGTTGCATTGGCTTTGTCACCATGCAACATTGGGATCATCACCAACTCAACCTCTTTGTTCGGTCGATTAGGCGAAGACTAGTTGACAGTTAACTCAACTAGGTGGCGGGTCACTCATCTTGCGAGAGACTAGACTAGGTGGAGATTTACTCTTATGCTTAGTTGGTGTGTGTCCATATCAATATTGAATACCACTATGGCTCATTAGTTACTCATGTATCTATATCTATTTTAGAAATGATTCACTCTTTGAGTGTGGAATATAGTTAACTATGAGGGAATTCTTCCATTCTTTCTATCTTGCTTCTTCTTTCTTAATTTCTCTACGCAAAATGTGTGTAGTATTTTTCTAGCTAGATCTGGTACAATGGGTTCAACAAATTTACAAAGGTATTTGCAGGAGGAAGAAACCCTTGGTGCAATCATGTACCCATAGAGGTCTCAGTACATTCAGAAAAAAAACATATTGGAAGTGAAGACTCAAGGTTTTATTTTTTTAAATTATCGTGCCTCTAACCTACATTTCTAGGTTTGCTACATTACAAATGGGTGTTTTAGTTGTGACAATAAATGTTTTGATTCTAGAGATGTACTCATGAATCTCCTCAAGGAGATATTCTTGTCTTGTTTCCTTTCATTTTTCCTTTGTTCGGGGAGGTTAACTTCAAAGGAAAATTCTTATCCTTCAAACTTCAGAGGGAGAGTCACTTGATTAAGAAAAAGTCAAACTAATTGAGAAAGAGAGACAATACCTTCTTCCTCTTTATCAATCCAGAGGAAGATAGCCATTGATACAATTGATCCAGTTATTCCAGTTGATATTCCTAGGGACATTGCAGTAGGCCATAAAGGCATGTATGGGCTTGAAAAAAACTCTGCAAGAGGCAGAAATACATACAACTGATGGAAGTGTCGATAATTAAGCGGACTTGTAGTTATAGGATTCTCACAAGCAGAGGGATTGAGCTATGATGAGACTTATTGATCCAGGTATCCTAATGCACTTCCATTTGTACTACCATCCATGAGTTGGAAACTAAATTAGATAGATGGATTCTTGATGAGTTTGGTTTGACAAAGGTGTTGTTGATCCAAACCTATACTATTACATTGTTGGTGATGAGCTTTGATTTTTGATGACTTATTCTGAAAGTTGTGTTGTTGGATACAAGCAGTCCTCAACTTGATTTTAGATATGAAGGATGGGTGCTTGAATTACTACTTCTTGGGACAAAGTATGACAAAGGACCAATGAGACTTTCCTAAGTCAAGGAAAATATCTGATGGGGATATTAAAGAATTTCAGTGTAATAGAATGCAAATCCATCTACATCGATGGTGATGGGTTTGAAGAAAATAAATGATGATGATTGATGAGATTGATCCACATGTGTAGATAGTTGATTGGATCATTATTATATCTTGTTAACACCATACATGATATATGTTATGCGGGTGAATATGCTTATTCAATCCATGAGTCAGTCGAGCGGACTCATTGGATAGAAGTAAATCATGTATTGATATATATATGAGGCCTGGAGTTGGATATGGGTGAGATCGCCTCTAGTGTGAACTTGAGTTTGTAGGGATGCCTGTCTGATTGAGAATACAGTAGTTGGAAGAGCATATCACAGTTTGTTGTTTGATATAGAGTTTTCCATGGTTTCCCTAGTGCGGCCGGGAAACAAATCTCATAATATGAGTATCCATGACCGAGTATATAGCATTGAATGTGCAAAGCAGTGTGGCTTCCACAAGCTTACGATAGATTTACTTGATCATGAGATGGATTCTATGGTTGTCGAGTTTTGTAAAGAGCTCTTTGAGAACCTTGTGTTTTATGATAGATCGAAAAACATTGATATAAAATATCATTTTTTTGGAGACATGATGCATAGGAAAGCAATACACGTGCAATACCTTCCTACACATGATCAGAATGAATACATCTTCACCAAATTGGCTTAGTGAAGAATACCTCTCTAGGCTGAGAGGAAGTGTTGATATTCTGACCAAGAAAAAGTTCAAGTACTTTCATGCGAGACTTGGCGTGGAGAATGCCTCCCTAGTTGAGAGGGAATATTGATTATTATAGCTACATGAGACATCCTACGGGACACAAACTGATTGATTCAAACCGAGAGAGAGAGACCATGAGTTTAAGACATTGCCCATGAGATGGTGTATGTGGTTCCTACCTAAGACAAAATTGAAATTTTATGTTGACCTCCTCTGTCCAGAGAGTTGAGATGATACTCCATATTATTCTCCTATGTATTGCAGTGAAAGGAGAGATGTTGAGTTGGACATGCATGTGGTTGAGCATGGAGTGAACATGTGGAAAATACCATGAGTTGGGTGCATCTTTCTAAAGGAAACAAAGATGAAATGATGCATTAACCTCCTCTCAGTAGAGAGTTGATGATAAAATCCAAATGATTCTCATGTGAACTCAGTGAAATAAAGATTCTTGAGTTGGACCTCCTATGTATGAGCAAATGTGAGCGTGATCCTAGTGATTGAGCACTAGTGAGTGTAGTTCTCTTGTGAGGCCGATTGAGATAGAGATGTGGACATCCTTGTGGTGAACATAGATGGATGTGCCCCCTAATGTCTAAGCACTAGTGGGTGTATAGGATCCCTTGTTATATTGTTAAAGAGTCATACTTACTTGTAACCATATTTGTAATGTAAATGGTACGGGTCAGCCCTGTAAAAGTAAGCGATAATTAATGTAAAAGATAATTAATATGGTAATTAGTATATTTTGAGTTATTAGTCTAGATCCCTATGGTGCCAATAGACACATCATTTGATGTATTAAGTTTTGTATAAATAAAGGTAAATCCCCACTGAGGAAACACACAACATGTCATCTCATGATTCAGTTATTGGTCTAAAATTATGAAATTACAACACCCTCTTGGTATTACCCGAGGTTTGGTGATTTTGTGGGAGGTATTTCTCTTGAAGAATATAGAAGTTGTTTGGGTTTTTTGCCCTTGTTGAGAAGGGTTCCCGGAAGGATACTTCTTGTGTTCTTGTGCATTGTTATTCTTCTTGTGATCTTAGTTTGTTTTAATAGTTATAGTTCAAGTTAAAAGATAAATAGAAAATTTAATTAAATGCATGAGCCATAGCTCATAGAAAAATCAACATATTATCCACTTTATCCAAAGCTTTCCAAACTCTTCCTAAGATGATTGAATAATTACTCATTAGCATGTCAATTACTTGAATATTAAGGGTTTTCCTTATTCAGGATGTGCACACAAAACCAAAGTCATGTCCTTGATTTCACCTATAGTGCGATTATTGTAAACTATTATAAGGAGAATGTTTTTGGAATTTTCATTTGTACAAAACAAACCTAACTCTTCCATAATAATATTAGACATTGCAGCTTGAAACAAGGCAGCTGTCGGAGACAACGATAGGCTATTATGTCCATAATATTTGAGAAATGAAAAATGGAGGATTTTTTATAGAGTGTAAAATTATTTACACCTACTTTATTTCTGAGTTTAGTCCTCTTTGTTTACCTCTTTAGAGAGATTGGATACGGTGGAAGTTTTTCCTTCCATGAAAGTTTTTAGATGCTTTTTTTGTTCAGGGACAAAAACCATGTCCAAAAGAGTAACATCGACCTTGATATTATTAAATTGATTGAGAATGTTGTATTTGGGAGAGAGAAGAGGGGGGATTTCATTGATTGTCCGAGGTTTTAGTAACATGTTTGAAGTAGGCACTAGTGAGAGATGATCTTGGGCTAGAAAAGTCTGAGGGGTCATATTGCTGAAGCATAGGATTTATTCTAGTGTTTGTAATCATGACATCCTCTGGATTACGCAAAATCAAGAACAACGATGGAAGTTTAGGGCCTTTTTCCAAATATTTTATCTTTGGCACTCTTTTTTTACCTCACAAGTACTCTCCTCGTGATGTTCCTCACAAAATGTGCACCAACTACTTTGAGGCATGATGGCTTTAGGTTGAAATTTGTTTTCATTGGGATTCTTAAAGGGTGGTGAAAGGCCATAGAGGCCCCAAAGGTAGAGGTAGAGGGACATTTCCTTTCTCTCATGCAGCTATCATTCGGTTATTCATATATTGTACAAGATATAAGAGGGCGGACAAGTCTGTTTCAATTAGGTCTCCTTGGGAGGCGTGTTCTCTCAGGAGGATTGTTCTTCATACTCAAGACAAGTATGAAGAGTAGAACCAAGATTGTCAATAGATTTTCTTCAATCATCATGGGGATGTTAAAGAATTATAGTAATTCATAAAAGAGACTTGGTTTGGTGAATAATTTTAGGAATTTAGTTATATAACTTGGTGAAGTGTAAGTTAAAATACTTGATAGTCTCATTGTCTTTATACGCAATTTTATTATATTCTTGTAATTGTTTGGTTGGGCTCTTAAAATTCCCATAGATTCGATTCAAACCGGTAATCTATACTCTTCCCAAGTGGAAATAATGTTGGTAGGAAGATCAAAGAAATATTTTGTTTCTTTCCCTTCAAGGGAATTAATAAATAAGTGCATACAAGCATCATTGTCATTAGCTCCTTTATTGTGAAAGGAATTAGAAAGGTCACAAGTGTTCATTTGTAGTGATCATGTTATTTCTTGAAAGCCCAGAGGGATGTTCTTTGAATTTTGGAAGTGGACGAGTATCAAGTGATAGGTTCATGGGAGAGGATACATGCCATGGTGTAGTAGTAGCATGCTAACTTCAAATTGAAATAGTCCATACTTCGTTATAACCTTAGTGGGGTTGGTAGTAGATTAGAGGACATTATGACTAAAGAAACTATCAATCATTGAAAGCAGGAGTTGAAGGTTGGGATGAAAGGAAAGAAGCACCTCTAGTGCCACCCGAGCCACCCACGGATGTTATTTTGTGAATGATGGGTGGAGATAAAGGCGACTAAGCTAAAATCAAAACAAAGTTCTCCTGCAGAGTACCTTGTTGGGTTGACCGAGGCAACATTTCTTCTTCCCATTTCAGCAATAGGGGTGATTTCAAGAGATAAAACTCTTATTCTCACGAGAGATGTGAGGGTTAAAGGACATGAAAAGAAGACCAAAACTTTAGGAAAAATAAATTTATGGTTGATTCTTAGGCTATCTTTCCCTAGCTTCCCAACGTTCCTGGAAGCTTATGTCTTGGTGCAATTACCGCTATGACGTTCAAGCTCATCACAGGTATTAGCAGTTCTAAGATGGTATTGAATAAAATTAAAGAAATGTTGGTTTCGTATTTAAGACCATGCTCAATATTAAGATTTCCTTGTATGAGAGAATTACTCATGAAGGAAACAAAACAATCAAAGAATCGAAAGAAAAAATATAAGAGGTACTGTGATAATCATGCTTACAATCAACCATAGGGATATGGAATATCTCCCCAGTGTGATGCTAAATAAATGTTGAGTAAAATATGATTATCACACTCAAGCATTTTCAAATCTTGTCACGGCAGAATAGATAGTCGAGGGATATCTTTGTATGTATATCCTCAAAATATTTTTCCCATTCAAAGGTATTAATTACAATGGTTTTTCTTATGAAAAGAATGTTACAAAATAACAAAAAAATTTATATAAGTTTAAGAAAAATATACAAATTACAAAAGTAAATGTGGAAATCAAAAACAAAAATACTAAGTCACATATCAACACAAATGACACAGAATAGCAATCACTTTATTTCATTCCAATAAATCAAAAGTGTTTTCTCTTTACAAAACCATGTGAGGGAATGGACCAAAATCTAATTTAGATATCCCCGATGAAAAAAATACAAAATGAAGGAAGTAAAAATTGAACTTTAAAAACTCGATCAAATTGCCACATATTGCTTCCCACTTGAATCTACACAATATCCTTTATCAACTATGAGCTTAATCCATAAACTGGAGACAAAGGTATACAGAATATCAAGAATGAATCAACACCTCTAAAACAAGCATCTAAATGATTTCATTTAGTTTTGAACATGTTGTCTACAATAAGACTCTTTTGTCAAAAGAGAATTAGGCTTTGAATGAACTCAAAAATGAATGGCTTGAAGCGTCTCAAAGAAAACAAAGAGAAAACCTTAGTATTGCTTTGTCCTTTTATTCTCCACAGGTTTCCCTCTTTCCTTTAAATTTTA
Source organism: Picea sitchensis (assembly GCA_010110895.2). Taxonomy (NCBI): domain Eukaryota; kingdom Viridiplantae; phylum Streptophyta; class Pinopsida; order Pinales; family Pinaceae; genus Picea; species Picea sitchensis. The sequence goes on along the minus strand of SNQJ01S0015924.1, from coordinate 78,216 downwards.
TACCTTCAAATGAATTTTAGAGTAGTTCAACTATACTTTATTTGGTTAAGTTGGTTTAACAACAATTCATTTTAGAATATGTAATAATAATAGTTAAGGTCTTTATTTAATAATAACTAGGTAGGTGGGACCCCTTTGTGACTCCCTTCTTTATTCTTTTCAAATTATAAAAACAAAATACAATTGGATAATCATTTAAACACAGCACCTGTAACTCATAAAATGCCTTAAAAATTGAATATTTAAATATCATAAATAATTCAAATCATATCAAAGAAATATGTAAATATCCACATTATCCCAAAAATATTTTGTTGTCCAAAAATTTCACAGAACTTGTCTTCAACAACTCAATCCTTAAAACATGAAATTAAAATCCATACTTGCCACTCTGAGAGACAATCTTTCTTTTATCATTGTTGTTCCCCTTTGACTTCCCTGAAGTAGCCTTAGGTTGATTTGAACCTTGAGGTTTAATCTCACTATTAACATAGAGAAAAGGAAATCATCCTTGAGGATCTGAGGCAGAGAGGACAGCGGTGCTGAAGGTTAGTGAAGGAGAGAGAAGGGGAGGTAGCGACTTTCCTTTTATATTTCACATGGTGGACATCAGTTTTAAGCCTTTTGCTAGCATGGGAGGGATGAACTGGTGAGTGGAATGCACAAGAGCTGATTTGAACATTAGAGTTTCGGGTTGTGAGGAGGTAATGACAAATTGGGACAGCCGCGATGGTGAGAGACAGTCATGTTGACAATCTCTTTTCATCCATAATTTGTAGGGACTTTTGTTTGCATGGACACATGAGGAGAGCCACCCGAGGGAATACCAGGTATATTTTGGGGTTGGAAGGGAGGTCTCTATGGTTGAGGTTGTATCCCTTGCACCCAATCAGGTTGAAGAACTTGACTGGAGCGATCGTTTTAATTCACAGGGGTCCATATCAAAAATGAATGGAAGAATCTAGGCACCCTATTCCAGTTACCTCTTCCCATATTATTTCTTCCATGACTGCCCCTACTTTGAAAACTCATCCCTACGTATGCAGCAATTCATGTTATTAACTATCCCATATGGTCATACATGACAATTTTTCTTGCATGGTATTTTTTGCTCAGAATTGACACAAGACCAATACAAATCCATCCATAAGAAATCATTTAATAATTTCCAAAAGTGAGCAAGGGATGAATAGGGTTCATGGGACATATGGAGGAAGTGTAATGAGAGAAAAATTGATATAATGAGAGGGAAAATACATGGAAGTATTTCTCATCAATTAATAAAATAATTTAATTGTGCAATCAAATACCAAAAATATGATTTACCAACCATTATTGTGTCATATCCTTTGTCATTGTTATAGAGAGTTTTTTAATTAATTTTATAGAAAAGGGCTTGTTAAGTGAAATTGGGATTATGAAGGGGATATTATGAGCGAAAAAGTGGTAGCATGAAAGAAATGTAATATGGATATTGTTCATATAATGTTAAGAACCAAACATCAATATAGCATGAAACCTCGGGAAGAAATTATCCAACCTTAAAGAGATAATTCCAGGATAATAGAGAAGCTATAATGGAAACCTCCTTTTACCCCACTTAAATGTTCCCGGTACAAGATGATTCAAAGATGAAAATGTCTCCTTGGTGCTATGGGAGACTAGGGTATCAATTACAAATATTGGCTTAAAGTTGACATAATTAAAATAGCATTATAATCTAATATTACAGCTGTGTACAAAATGAGGCATAAATAAAATAGCATTACTAATCTAATATGCCCAGATTAAGGGGTAATGAGGCCAATATTAGGGCTTAACATGCCCCTCCTTGAGACAAGTATTGTCCTAGCGGCGAGTAACTTCTGGATGTACGTTAAAATGTCTCATCTTCCCAAGTGGAATCTTCAATAGGTGGTTCCTCCATTTTAATGAGATACTCACGAAAATGGATCTATTTCCTCGGTTAGGCGAGATTCTTGTGTGGTGATAAACCCCGGGATCGATATGATTTTCCTTCCTTGTCAAGTTATATCAATATAGTTTTAAGCGGGATCTTGTGCTTTATAACCTTCTTTAAGCATGGAAACATGGGCTTGGGGTGTACTTTCATTGTGAAGATCTTGAGGCGGCTCAATTTGTATGCCATAAGTACCCGATCTTTTTGCAACTGCTTATAAGATTGTAGTACTTTGGTGATAATTTATTATCCTTCTTGGCTTGCTTGGGGACATCTGTTTTGTATATGGTTATAGTCTTAAGAAATACCAATCCCTACTTCAAAACTTCTTTCACTCACGATGTTGATGCATACGTTTAAATGGGTGCTGTGCCATGGTTGGAGTTGTCCTTTAAGATTTGGAGAATTTTTGTTGATTCTCGATCTGATATTCATTGCTTGAACCTTAGATTTTCTTTTTAGAGAAGAAGTGATGGAAGGAGGGTTGGTATCCATAAAAGTTCCATAAATGGTGTCATTTTGTTGCGGTGTGAAAGGAAATGTTATACCATACCATTCTTCCAAGGGGTAACCATTTGAACCATTGTGTTTGTTTTTATCGGGGGCAACCCTGTGAAGGTAACCTTCGGTGTGTTCACTATCACCAGTTTGTCCATGGATCTGAGGGATGATAGGATGAGCTATGAGCCAATTAGGTACCCAAACAAGAAAACAATTATGTCCAAAATGTCCAATGAATATGGGATCTCAATAAAACACAGTAATCTTTAGAACAGCAAAGTAGCAGCACTGAAGCTGTCTCCATGAATGTGGTGGCAAGCTGTACTAGCTTTGAAGGGATGAGAGTGCACAAAAATGTGCATGCTGGTGAATCTATCAGCAATCACCATGATGACACTCTTTCGGCCGGACTTTGGTAACCACAGTGAAATCCATGTAAACCTCCTCCCAGCGGTGACTTAGGATGGATAATGGTTATAAAAACACAGGGTGTAATTGTTTCCACCTTATTTTGTTGGCAAACCAAACATTACGCCACAAACCTTTGAACATCGGTTTTAGGCCATCCCAAAAAAAATCCTTCTTGAAACTCTATGGTAGGTTTTCAAAATCGAGTTCCCTCCTATTGGAGGCGATGATGCCCGATTCCAATGGTACCTTTTGTTTGAGTTGGGAGTTCTTGCCAAATATGAATATTTGTACCATGGTGAATCATTTTTCCATGTAAATGTGTCGTGCCTTTGGAATCCTTCTTTAACCTTTGAATGAGAGTCCACCTTTTTCGTCATTTTTCCATTCATCCCTTGCTTCTATTATCAATCGGGTTGGATGATCGAGATAGAGAAACGAAGATCTCAACATATTCATCCTTTCTTGAGAGTGCATACGCCACAACATTTTGCTTCCCACTTTTATAGAAACGTTTAAGATATGGCCCAATATCTTGGTTACCCATTTTTGTTGTTGCCGAAGATAGTCTTTGTTTCAAAGAAGTATTTAAGACTATCATGATGTTTTGACAACAGAAGTGCCTACCTATTAGGTAAGGGCGCCATTTTTTCAATGCATGTAGTATTGCCATGTTTCCTTCTCATAAATGGGTTTTGTGTAAGTCTCTTCCTTTGAGTGGTCAACTTTCAAAAGCAGGGGGCCTTCCTTCTTGCATTAGAATGACACCAATTCCATTTCAGGAGGCATCACATTCCATGATAAGGTTTTGCGTGAAGCTTGGAGTGGTCAGGAACCCGAGAGTTATTACATCACCTCTTTAAGTTGTTCAAAATATTTGGATTTGCCTGCAGGTCCAGCGAAAATGCATCCCTTCTTAGTGGAGTAATGTCGTTAAAGGTGCTATTCTTCCATAGTTCCAAACAAACTTGCGGTGTAACCTGTCAAACCCAAAAAATCCTCTAAGATTTTTAATGTTTTAGGAATAAATCCAGTTACATCATAAGCCTTAATGTCTTGTTAGGGTCTACCTTGACACCTTCATGAGATATTATGACCCAAATACTCTACCTCTTACTCCAAAATATTTGGATGGTTTAGCATATAGTTGTTGCTCCTTTGAGTAGTTTGTAGCACCTTGTCAGCATGTTGCATATGATCCTCCCAATATTTGTTAGATTAGTATATCATCAAAATTACTAACACAAATTTTTGAAGGAAGGGCTTGAAAATATAGATTCATCAATATGGAATGTGGAAGGTGCATTTGTAAGGCCAAAGGAAAGCCAAAATTCCATAATGGCCTTCATGAGTTGATATTGTTTTGGATATCTTCTTCCTTCATTACGTCATTGATACCCCGAGCGGAGATCCAATTTTGTGAAATAGATTGCTCAATGTGGTTCATCTAACAATTCCATCAATCCGGGAATGGGAAACTTATCTTTGTAGTGATCTTGTTGAGCTCTCTATAATGGACACATACACCATGAGATATCTTTATTGAATACCGGTACCACTGGTGCAGAGTGGAACTTTGGCTAGGTCTATGTAATGACCTCAACATTTCTTCAACCATGTGACTCAATTTCACTCTTAAGGAATGGGGTATGCAGCCTTGGCGATGTTGGGAGGAACACTCCAGTGGGGGTGAATTTCATGATCAGCGATTTCCAGTGGGTGGGAGACTTTTGGGAATATCTTGAATACTTTGGAATGCTTATCAATGATCCTTTGGAGATCTTGAGGGAATAGATGTCTTAGATGTTTGAACATCTAGTGAGCATGGTTATTGCAATAATGCCTTGATGCCCTTTTTCCAATAATTTTTTCATCGTTGGGAGCTTATCACCTTAGGAACTTCCACAGTGATACCTCTCAACTCAATTTCTTTCCCTTAATAAAAATTTCATGAAAAGTTCTTGAAAATTAAAAGCCATTATTCCTAATGATTGTAACCATTAGTTTCCTAGTACAACATCACGCACCACCCATGGGTGTAGCAATCATTGGACTATTCATTACATATTCCCCATAGTAAGATTGATCTTATTGCATTTTCTGAGCTTATTATTAGTTCCTCCATCTGCAATCATTACTTGAAACTTTGGCACTAGATATACAAAGTAATTGATCTTTGGCTAATTTACGATTGAATGAAATTATGAATGCTGCCAGGAATCAATTAGGGGTATTACCTTTTTCTTTTGATGTATCCTTTGATCTTGAGGGTTTGACTCCCACGATATTGTGTTAATTCTATCCAATGCATTACTTTATATCATGGGAGTCAACTCTTTTTATGAAATTGCTTCTATGTTTTTCATCTTGAGATGGTTCTTGTTCTTGTTCTTCTTCCTCTTCACAATCTATGTAGAATAATTTCTTCTCACCACACTTATGGCCCTTGCGTACTTGTTGTCACAATTAAAACATCAACCTTTTGCTTTTCTTTCCTCAATTGTTGAGGTGTCAACCTTGTAGGTTGAGGTGTTTTGGGAGAAGGAGCATTGTTCTCTCATAGATGTTAGGATGGGTCCTAGTAGCCATAGCCCAGGTATTTTACTTTCAACATTTCTTGCCACCTTAAATGCATTCTCGATGATTTGGGTTCCCAAAGTGAACCTCATGTTGAATGTATCCCTTTAAAGTTCCTATGACCACATCAATCAAGTGCTCATCACGGAATGTAGGTTACCTTTATATTCAATCTTTGAGTTCTCAATGTGCTTCGTGTGAACCCTTTTGCTTGAGATTATCAATTGGCTAAAAAAGGTAAATTTTCTCCTTGTATCCTCATGAGTGTGATATCATTTTTCTTTCGTGAAAATTGTCCAGGTGACGGGTGATTTGCGAGAACGAAGCCAACAATACCAAACAAATTGGGTTCTACAAATATAAAGAAACAATTAGGTACCTTTTGTGTATGGCACATTATGGAATCAAACAATTGCTCCATCGGAAGTATCCATGTGATTGGGTCCTTGCCATCAAACTTCCTCATGTCAATCTTAGGAGCGTGGTTGGTCTTCAAACCAAAGTTGGAGTTTCTCCATTCTTGATTCACCTTCCTCTATTGTCCACATCATGAATTTCATGGATGCATTTTCACTTTCAGTGTCTTCTCTGTTGTAAATTTTCAATACTTCCATGATATCCCCTTTTAAACCATCCATCTTAGTATCCAACTTAGCTTCTATTTAGATCCTCAACAGCTTCCATTGAATCCATATTAGTATCAACTTAGCTTCCGTGAATCCATCTTATTCCATTGGTCCCTCTTAGCTTCCATTGGATCATCTTATTTTGTAGTTCATTTTATGTCCCTACGCATTTCTTCACCTTCATCAGAGTCCAAATTACAGGATTTTTTGGAGCTTATTTGGTGTAGAAGTTCCCTTTTAGGGTGGCATGTTGGCCAAATTATCACTTTTGAACCTTGATTTTGAGGGTGGATTACGCTAGACAATATTTGTTCTGTTGTATCTCCCAATTTTTGGACCTTGGGTATGAAACTTTTCTCTTATGTATTTCTACGATGTTCTTCTACGCAATGCCACAGGGTGATCAAAATTGGATGTGCCAAGTGGAATTTATGGTAGGTTCCCCACAATCTTCCGATATTTGGCCTTTCGAGGGAGATCTCCTTGTATAGTGTGCCTACGCACAAAATAATTGATATAAAGTGCTGAAACTCCACCCAAAATACTACCAATTTTCCACGATCCAATGCAACTATTACCACACAATTTGGATACTCTGGAAGAATTTATGATTGTTTTACACAGAAACCTTCTTGAGACTAGTCAATGGGACTAATCATATACCCTATCTTACGAGGTGTATCTACAAATTTAAGATGACCGGAAATTTTTACCACGGATACATTACCAATTTACGTAAATGGCCTCTAGAGTTTAGAGATTACGAAACATTGAGAGAAAATTTTATAACCAAAGTCAATGACTCAATTTAGGGTGATTCGAGAACCCTATCTTGCAATGCAGGATGTATCTCAGAGGTATATTATGCCTCAAGATCTGAGATTTTGAACCCAGCGTACCTTGATCCACGTGTCCTAATATCTTCCAAGTGAACCATACACGAGAACATTGTAGAAAAAGTTTATAGCCCGAAAATTCCACGGTGTCTCAGGATGGTAAGCGAGCAGAGACTGAGCTCATTACCATATGTTAGAACCAAACATCAATATAACATATAAAAACCTAAGAAAGTCATAGAAGAGATAATTTAGGATAATGAAAGCCTGCTTGAGGGGGCAGCCTCAGCACACTTACATAAATGTTTCAAGTACAAGATGATTCCAAAAGTAATGTCCCCTTGGTATATATAGGAGACTAGGAGGTATAATTACAAATAATGGCTTAAAGTCGACATAATTAAAATAACATTACTAATCTAAATTACAACTAATGGCCTAGAAGCCGACATAAATAAAATAGCATTAGTAATCTAATATGCCCAATTAAGGGAATTGTGAGGCCAATGTTAAAGAGGTTAACATATAAAAATAAATCAAATCCAAACAATTAAAGCATAATTACCGGACCACCATAATTCAATCAACATTCACTTTCAAAAATACCATTTAAACTGTCACTTATTTTACATGTTCTTGCCAACCTTCAAAATAATTCCATATGCATAAATGCACTCGAAAATTACAGTAGCCTTTTCATCTATATAATATTTATATAGGTCTTAATATGACATTTCCATTTACATGATAACACAACAACCTTTTGAGCCATGGTCATTCATATTTCAATGTTAAATCCTTTTCCTTTTAAAATAAAATGAAATATGCAATGATTCCATCCATCCACATCCAATATTGATCCCTTAAACTAAATAAGAATAGGCTCGGTATTAACCACCATTTGTCGATTTTCCAAAAATTGTTCGACATAATCAATTGGGCATTAAAACTCTTAATCGGACCCCAATATTTTCACACACATGTCTATTTTTAATATAATCAACATAAGTATTGATTTGAAATAGCATTCAATAATAACATGCAACTCTAGAGCCTAATAGCTGTAAATTAAGCATGTATAGACTTCTTTTTAAATTTTGTAAGTTTTAAACCCTCTGAGTAAATGATGCATATAGATTCTTAAGCTTAATCTGAGGAATTAATCAATGGGCTCATGCCACAGTTACAGGAAGTTTTCTGGGAAGCCCTCAATGGAAATTTTCTTATTTTCATTATGTCAGTTTAAGCCATTAGCCATGTACAAGTATATACAATGTTTTTAGGTGTTGCATAGATACCAAAACCCTAATCCTGTCAGGGATTAATTTACAAATCGACTAAAAATGAAAAATCCACGTAAAGAAATAGCAAAACACGCTACAGGACCCCCTAGAACCAGTAGCTGCAGTGAGCCACGGGTGGCAGGATGGAGTGGGGCCTTGGGTTATTAGGTATGCTGACGCCCACACACACATGCAAAGAATATAACACACACCCAACATTCTCCCACTTGTTGTTTCTTTTGCATCCGGGGTCGAGGGATTATATAGTCAACAATCTAGAGTAACAATACCCATTTGTTACTCTACATGAAATTTATGTGCTCCTGGAGACTTTTTGTTAATGAATATGAAGCATTCTTCAAAGTGTCAACCTTTTCAGTGACACCTTCTTTTCCTCAACCATGTCTCTCACAAAGTGATCTTGAACATCAATATGCTTGTCTTGAATGATAGGTTGGGTTCTTTTCCAGGAATAATGCACTCGGTACGTCACATTCTAATCTCAACATTTGTTGTACCAACCCAATGCGAGATACAATCTTTGTAACCATCACGCTTCCTTGCTTGCATCAGCATTGGCTGCCATGTATTGACTTACGTAGTTAGAGAGTGCCACTACTACTTGTCTTTTTCTCATCCAATGATTGCTCCTCCAAATGGAGTTAAATACATACCCACTTGTAGATCTTATTATGCCCGATCAAATCTGACCAGTCACGCATCCAACAAAATCCATGTATGTCCACCACTTTCTGTCTAATCTTGGCCTTCCTTGGTAGCACAATCCATAGCCCGGTGGTGCCATGAGATCACCCTAAAACACCCTCTTGTTGTTGTCCAATGCTCTTTCACTGGTTTTGACATGCTCTCAAAACTCCAGCTGCATGTCTGATGTTAGGTCCTATATTACAAACCATTACATACATCAAGATGCCAGCGCAGCGGCATGGAACATGGGACATGTCCTCTTCTTCTTCTGTGTCTTGGGACACATTCGCAGGGAATAACTTCACACCTATGGGAATAGGAACCTTGGCCAGTTTTACTTCCATGCATATTAAACCTACGTAATATTGACAACATATTTTCTTTGATTCAACAACTTGAGTTTCCTGACACGATCTCTTTTAATCTCCATTCCCATAATGAAGTTAGTATATAGAGATCCTTCATGTCAAATTTGGGATAATTTGATTTCACCTCCTTGATAGCATCCATGTTGTTTCCTACCAAAACATGTCATCAACATACAACCTACATAAAATGAAGTGATTACCAACCTAATTAGAATATACACAGTGGAGCCACACTTCTTACAAATCCCAATCCAGGATGTATGTGTCAAACATTTGACACCACATATTGGGTGATTGCTTCAGGCCAGATATAGTGACTTCTTTCTTACAGACTAGCTCTTTCTTTTCCCTTCACTATAAAACCTTACAGGCTGCTTCGTATATTTCTTCTTCGGATCCCCATGTAGGAATGTTGTCTTCCCGCATCATTTGTTCCACTTCAAGATCAAAAGCAACAACAATAGATAAAGAAATCTAATAGAAGTTAACTTGGCAACGGAGAAAAAATCTCGCAAAGTCTATTCCATCTACACAGGAATAACCTTTTGCTACTAATAGAGCTTTGTATTTCTACACTTTACCTTATGTGTTAAGCTTCTTCTTGAACAACCAATTTCCTGTTGATTTTCTTCTAGGTGGAAGCTCAACTATATCCCATTACCTCATTCTTATCCAAAGACATCCATTTTAAGGATCATCATCGGTAATAGATAAAGAAAAGTTGGAAATAAAATCAGGTGGACTATACCCTACGCTTGCCTTCTATCTCTCCTTTGATCTCCCTCAGTGGGGTGTAGGGTTCTTCTTCTTCTTCTTCTTCTTACGCTTCCTCTTCTTCAAATGATTAATATTTTGCATCATCCAAATCAAACTCTATTTTCACCGAGGGTTTGTCTTGCTTTGGTGAGAATTCTGTTTGGTCACATCTTTTACCAATCTAAAAACAACATCTCGACTAAAAACAGTCTTCTTGGTTTCACGGTTTGAAGCTTATAGCCTTTCACTGTCTTTGTATACAATAAAGATACACTTTCATCTTTATTATCGACTTACTCCTGTTTTCTTTTGGAACATGTGCATAAGCATCTGTCTTGAGCACTCTAAGATGTTGAGAGGGTTTCTTTTCGGACCATACCTCATGTGGATTTGTATCATCCAACACTAATGAAGGAGATCGATTGACCAGGTAACACGATGTACTCACTGCCTACACTTGAGGAATTCTTGTTCTAACGTACTTGGTAGGCATGCTCCTTGCTTTTTCCATGGGTGTCTTGTTCATCCTTTATACAACTCCACATTCTGAGAGGTGTATGAGTATTCTATACATATGCTATACCACTTCTTGCAGAATTCTTGAATTCATTTCCTTGAAATTCCTTACCATTATGCTGATTTCTCAAAATACCTTTATTTTCTTCTAAATGGGATTTTCTCAAGAGGAGCCTTAAACTCTTTAAATTTACAAAAAAAAAAAAAAAAAAAAATTTCTAAGAAAATAAATCCATGTGTTCCTTGAAAAATCATCTATGAATGAAACACAATACCAAGATTTACCTAGGGATGGAATAGGAGCGAGATTGGAAACACACATTGTTGTTTATCAACTCTAAGATCCTCTTTGTTTTTTGTAGCACCAGATGGGAATCTTCGATTATGTTTACCATGTAGCCTGTTTGGCAGAAGTCAGATCAGGTACAATTGGAACGTACCTTGATCATACCTTTACCATTTTGTGTTTGAAGGCCCTTTTCTCCTATATGTCCCAGTCTTTTGATGCCACAACATGGTCTTCTTTTTTGGAGACGGTGTGGTCTTGTCTCCTTCATTTTTTATCAAGCACAACGCTAATACACCCATTAGTATAAGTTCTTTACAACAACTTGTATGTAGAGTTCCACAATTGAACTCCCCTCATCTTACTGTTGCTCCTGTTACCATCTTTAGGTTTTCCTTTTCAAATCGGTTTTCACTCTGCATCACCCAACTTGCTTGGATATGAGGAAGCTCCCTGGCTGGATTTTGGAATGTGTAGAACCCAGGGAGTTCACAATCCTTCCATCATTTAGAAACAACATAACCCTTCCCGTCCAAGATTTTTATTAGGCCGAGTCTCATCTCTAGGAATACATCACTTTTCATCATATTTTCATTTTCAGAGAACCACTCCTTGTGAGTCATATGGTATGATGCACTGAGTCGATCAACCATACACCGTAGTGCGCATGTGTGCCAGCAGATGCTAGGTAAACATCACCTCCTTCTTACATTGGAGGTTCCACCTCCCGTGGAAATTTTGTCAGTCCACTGGTTTTCAACCTTCTTAGACTTGCGATCTTTCTTATAATGCCACATTTTATCACACTTCCGGCATTTCCTCAAAGATTTTCACGGGGACTTAGATCTACTGTAGATTTAGATCTCCATCTTGAAGGCTTACCGAGGTTCTTGTCTTGAGTGCAGCCCTCTTACAAATAAAGCATACGTGTTGTGACCATCCATGCTTTTAAGCCTCATTTCTTAACCGGATAACAAGGATGCAACTTCATCCTCATACTTCAATGTAGATTGAGTGGTACTACCTATTGCTACAGCAGTTATCCAAAATTGAAAGAACATAACAAGTAATACACTTGTCTTCTTACGCGAAATAAGTAATGATAGCAGTCCAAGTTGACTTACGAGGAATTATTAGAGGCATTTTAGATGTTACGTCCGCGAGTCTCCATCTTCCATCCCCAGATGATCTGACTTCTTTTACCGAGAAGAAACAACTTGTTTACCGGGGGACTTTGATTGATACAAAATTCCCTAACTTGTATAGTTCCTTGGTTGTAGATTTTACTCCCCAAAACATTTCAACAACGAATCACGCCGGGCAAAGTCGAATGGTACTCATACATGCCATGTCCAACTTGTCCCAATCTTCCCTTCGACATACCAAGTAAGCTGGTGTACTAGTAGTTTGTCTTGGTAGTTTGTTATTACCCAGGTAACTTTTGTGTGCTAATGAAGCGGTTATTGCCAGTGGGTTTTGTACCAGTATCCACAACGATCCATTTTTTTTTCTACAAGAAGGTCCTCCATTGTGAGCTTCCATAGCTCAAAGTTTTTGGATTGAACTTCTACATCTACGATTCTAGATGAGCTTCGCCATTCCTGCCCTTACTCTAATCCTCCCTTTATAAGCTCTCCACTAAACCCAGGTTTATCCGCGGACCAGATAAACGATGCATCGAAGACAGGAGCCAAACCCTCGGCAACAAGGTGTCCCTCAGAGCCCAGCGTTAACGATACCACATGTAAGTTTTAAACCTGTGATAAGCCCGATGCATATATATTCTTAAGCAATCTGAGAAATTAATCAATGGCTCATACGCAGTTACCGCGAGTCCTGCGGGAAACCCTCAGCCCAAGGAAAACCTTTCTTATTTTCATTATATGAATTTCACCATTAAGCCATACAATATATACAATGTTTTTTAGGTTATTCCACTTAAGATGCAAACCCTAATCCCTTATCTGGGATTAATTTACAAATCGACTAAAAATAGAAAAATCGCTAAAACGCCATACAATATATACAATGTTTTTAGGTATTCCATAGATACCAAAACCCTAATCCCTTAATCCGGGATTAATTTACAAATCAGCTAAAAATAGAAAAATCCGCTAAAAATAGCAAAAACCGCCCAAAAAAAAAAAAACCAGGGGGGGGCATACCTGCCCCCCCCTGGGAACCCCCTAGGAAAGTGCCCGGCGCACACGGCAGATCCCTAGGTGACGGGATCGTCAGACACAGTTGTCGTATCTGACGCACCCACACACACACACATGCAAAGAATATAACACACACCCAACAAATTTCCCAACGAGAGATAGAGCCAAATCATGCCCAATCGACTAAGAAAACACACAGTGATCTTTAGCCTTGATTGGATTTGCAACGATATCAAGATCATAATTAGGGTTTAAACATAGTGAACAGAGAGTAATAATAGATGGCTCAATTAAAGGAATAATTCCTCGAAGACACAGACAGCTCATGCCCTTTTCAAATTCACCATAGACATATAATATTTAACAATATTCTTCACAGTGAGGGTTATCAAATGATATTCAACCACCCTCAATAGAGAATGAGAGGAAACGAACTCTTAAAATCATTGTAAAGAGAATTCCTAAGCACAACCCGTGGCCAACCAAAGCACATATAAAGATTCCATTAAATATATGGGTGATACTAAACCTGACTTTGCAATTCTTCCCAGCAACAAAGATAATGAGGGCAACGCCATGATACATAACAGCTTGGGGGTTGGCCAAGACATGGCAATAAACACTCCAACTCTTAACAGTTCACATTGTAACCCAGAGAACCGAAACATATCAATCACAGAGACGAAAGGAGTGGCAACACTTAACACCAAGACTGGTTGTAAAACCCATGTGCAAATCTCAGAGCTTGCTAAACTATAATCATAAGTTCCACATAGAACTAGACCAAAAACCCCAATCTAATTGAACATTCCTTTCTATGCTTTAACCAATAAACCCATGCACAGACAAGACACATCAAGGAATAACCATTCTTATTTATTTAAAATTCCAATAGTCTAGAATATTCACAAGAAGAGCCCATAGACACAGCATTGATACACAGTCCAAAACCTTAAGAAAAACACAGACCTCAAGCAATTCTGAGCTAGAAATCGATTCATAACGCAGAGGAACCTTCATGGATGGAAAAATAAGGAACAATACCTATAAAATCTTGCATGAGGGAGAGAGTTACATTGTATCTTCCTTCACAACCAAAAATCCCAGAGCATCAACAACCACCAGAGCCAAAAAACCAAATGCAACTATGGCTAGGGTGATGGCCTCAAGGATTTTTTTAGTGACGTACAGTAAATGCATGTCGCTTCCTTTCCCAGCCTCATTCAATTCAACATACAAGCCAGCCAATTCACCATAACTCTAAGCATTCATCAACCACATATTTCATAGCCATATAACATTTTCATAGTGTGCCACCTTTGGTAAACTCTTTTTTTTAAATAACATGGTGCCATAACGTTACCCCATATGCATCAACATATCTCATTTAAAAAAGTGCATAAGTCTAGCAGCAAGGGTTTATACGCCCTCCTTTTGTCACAATAGCACATAACATTTGGGCTTGTATATAGTCCTTTTGTTTAGAAGAGCTCTCATATCATCCCCTTGTATAAAATCATATGTAAAACAATTAATCCATGTTTAATTGCAATGTCAAACAAAACTGAAAATAATCATTTTATCCATAGTACAGCCATAATTTGTGAGTGACCATCAAAACCATCTAGCCATGCAACAATCAACCAACCATCTTAGGTCGACATAAATATTAAAACCATGACTTGAATCATCAACTGTAGAAGACTGTGTTGGCACCATCATAACAACAAACAAAAAATATAAGTGCAACACATTCATCTTGGCACCATTAGTCTACAAGGGGGTCCCACCTACTAGTTTATTATTATTATTATTATAAATATATAATAGACCTTGGAAATGATTTGCGAGAAGTATTCATCATTGTGTTTTTTAAGCGTTAACACATACTTCTTGTTGGGTCACCAAAATGTCATCCTTTTACCAACATTTTCCTTGAATTTTAATCATTTTTTGTTTGTATGTAACCTTGTATTAAGACCAATTTAATGTTTATATGTGGGAGTAGGTTCCATGTTTTCCAATACATTTATTTTAGTATTTTAAGTAAGTTTATTATTAAATATTAGAAAAATAACATGTTTTCACTTATCCTTGAAAGTTGGGTGAGTTTGGTGATGTTTACAAGTATATTTGGAGATTCCAACAATCCCAAATTTTACCACTTAGCCTCAAATTCGAGTTTTCCATTCAATCCTTAAATATTTAATGAGGATTTGGGAGAATCACTCAAGTATCTTTGGATGGAGAAGAATCATGAATTATTTTTTATCAAATATTTTAGAGATATTTGTGGGAAGATTTTTAGAGAAATTGTTTGTTAATTATTAGCAAATGGTTGTAACTGTTGAAACAGTTTTTAAAGTTTTTATCTCTAAGACTAAAACTTTCGGTTTTTCATAAAGCATAACCCTCGCTATCATTCCCAAAAGCCCGGTACCGAAATCCCAACAAGATTTATTCTTTAAATAATCAACAGCAAAAAACCAAAAGTGTTTTAAAAGTCCCGACGCGCATTCTGTAAAGTTATTTTTAATCACGGTAATTTAAACCCTAAAGGAGTTGATTAGCAATATTTAAACCTTTTGGGATTCGGGTCTACTCAAAACCATATGCTTTCCATACATATTGAATCACGAAATCCCGATCCTCAATTTCCTGAAAGAATGGAAGTTAGTTTTTAATCTTGATTAATTAATTTACTAATACGATAGTTAAGGCCTACACCTAATCTTATCGTGATTTCGCAATTTCGGGAATCGGGGTTTAGCGATGAAATACCTCATGTATCCATGATCCCCAAAACGCGAAGTCTCGAACCATAATCATCTTTTAAACTAAACTAACTATGTTTTAAAAACACGATTAACGGTAATTAAACTTCTTAGGTATTTTCTTATTTTCAGTACCGTTGAATGAAATCTTTCGAATTTTGAATCTGGGATTGACGAAATACGGCCACATTAATAAAGGATAACTGATGATTTGTGTGACACTAATGTGTATCTCAGAAATATTCACTGCATTTAAGGTATTAAGTTCTTGTCAGCTGCGTCAGTACCTAGCCCAAGAGGTTTCAAATTACAGAGTTGCAAGATCTAAAGGTTAGCCAGTGGCATTTTACATGTTGGCGTACATCATGGATGCAATCTTCTTTGTGACTCCATTTCCCTTAATGAATTGGAGTTGGAAAATAACCTTCCCCGAACTCATTCACGAGTATCACTCTGTGCTATGGGAAGAAAATTCTAAGAATGTGTTTTACGAAATTTGTCATTTGATAGAAATTCCAATGCATAAAATGTTTTATGTCTGTGAACCCCCTCGCATTTTTGAGACAGTCTCAGAAAACCTTAAAGAAATAGACGATTGTTTCATTGATGAACACTTCTCTTACATTAGGGTTTATGGGTGCTCTATCCCCCCTCATGTGATTCCAAAATTCCTCCCAGACAGATTGGTGTGTAGAGAGGTAGCACACCAAATAGTAAAAGGCGGTATTGGAATAGAGCTAAAGGAATCTCAAAAGTAGTCATGGCCAATCTTCCCTGTACATATCGGGAAATTTTCATTGCAAAACCTAGGCCATTCTAAAGTGGAAGTCAAAGCACTAGAAGAAGTTAAACTAGTAAATATCGAACATAAAAAACATGACCCTTATCAACTAGTGAATAGACATTTGATGCACTACAATATGAAATCTTATGAACACGAAAAGTTTGTTTATGATGATATATTCAAAGAGGTTAGATCCTATGAGGAGGTATTGAACAGGGTACAGGCCTTATCACCCAACTTACAGATTGGTTTCATGTCCTTCCAAAGTCACAGGCGAAGTTATTTGCCAAAGATTTTGCAAGGTGAATCCATGACCCCCCCTCTAGAGCACGAAGGGCCTCCCCCGGGTTTTGAAATAGAGTTACAAGATACAACAGTTGCAAAGGTAAATATGAAGGAGATTTAAATTCCTTCACAATAAATAGAAGTTCCTCAGACAGAGAAATCAGAGCCAAGGAAAGATAAGGAGTTGGAAACATCCCCAGAAATCCCTGAGGATTTTCCCAAAAAAGTAGGAGGAAAAGCATCAACGGAGCTTGGAAGTCCTATTACTTATTTGACCCCTTTGCAGTCTACTTATGGAAACCCCCAAATGGGAGTTCTATATGTTAGTGATCTCGAACTTATTTCTAGAGATGAAATTCCTTCATCCGATTATTTTTTCAGTAAAAAGAGAAAGGCTATCTTGAAATAGGAAATGCATCTAAGAGGAGACATGATGATAAAAAATTACAAGATCATCGTAGATGGACAAAAACTTGAAGAGGGGGAATTCTCTACAGAAATAGCAGGCACAATAGGAGCCTTAGCATCGACAAATTTATACTTTGTGGGTAATTTGAGAACTATGTTGCAGCAGAAAGATCAGATGATAGCTCAGCTACAAAGTCAATTAAACGAGACTGAAAGGAGTATCAGTTGAGAGATAAACAAGGGTCTAGAACAAGACAGATTCAATGACATTCAAGAGATTCAAAATCTCAAAGAAAGCTTAGATGAAGCAAACCTGAAGATACAGGTCAGTCAAGCATAGGTCCTATAGCAAGAATAAATGAATAGACAATTACAAAATAAGATTAATTAGATTCAAAATCAAGTGGTAGAGCTTGAAATCTTCGAAGCCTGGATGTTGGAAATACATACAAAGATAGAAAAAGAGCAACATGGAGTGTTCTTTAAGCTGGAATGTATTCAGAATTACTTTTAGGAAGCAAGTAAATCCTTGGAGAGTATTCTCCTAAAAGAGAGAGAAGTGAAAGTAGCCAAAACAACTTTTCAAAAAGAAGTGGCTCTTTCAACAAAAGAGGAGGTCAGAGAGACTCAAAAGCTATCTATTTTAGAGAATATTAAAGGTGATATAATACTCAAGGTATGGGAGGCAAACCTCGTAGAAAACAAGAGAATAACCAGAGAGGTTAATGACGATTGTCAAGGAATTTTCGACCTTTTAGAGAAAGCTTCATTGAACATTGGAAGAAACAATTTTCCAAGGTTGTTAGGAGAAATTAACATTGGTAAGCATCAGTTAATATTCAAGGAGGATTTGGAAGAAATCCAGGTAGAGATCCCACAAATAAAGGTAATCAATGTCACTCAAATTGACAAATGGACAGTGATTCCAAACTTAAAGTTACAAACTATTAAGTTCACAAGAAAGATAATCGAAGACCATCTGCCTGAACTACAGAGAAAGTTCTTCCTATTTGAGGTGAAAGATATTCCAGAAGCTCCCAGAGTTTTGGTGCAGTTTCTGGGAAAATGTATTCGTTGTCTTAAAACAGAAGAAGGAAGTTCATCAACAAAGACATGAAATATTGTTTTGGATATTTTCATCATTGAAATAATAAAGAAGTTAAAATAGAAATGTAAATGGTTCAACATTGCTCATTCATGTAACCATTAGTCTTCGGAAGTTAGTTAATCACCAACAGAAAAAAAAAAAAAAAGTTTGGTGATCATGTATAAATATAATTTCACAAGACTAAGAATGGGATTTTTGTTTTTGAGGAGCCAATTGTATTAGAAGTTTTCCGATTTACAGTGATCTAGATAATGCATAAGAGATTCTGAATTCTATCAACTTGAAGCTATGTGTTCCTTTACTCAGTTTTCAATATCTTTCAATATATTTCTTTTCATGTCTTTCTAATGAATGATCAGTTATAGTTTAACTAAAAATTCTATTATAGTTTGAATTTATTTTATTATCTAATCATTTACAGTTTTTCCTCTGTGATTGTTATCAACAGTTTCAAGACCTGTAGGTCATTTGAATGGTTATATTCTATACTTCATTAGAAATCACGTGTTCTTTCCTTTTTCTATTATGATATGAGATTCTTTCATGATTAAAGCCGCATATTTTTCGGCAGTGTTACTTTTGTTATTATTTTACTATTCTCAAATTATTTCAAGTACAGGAAACGGCCTCTACTGTTATTGTGTTATTATTTTGACTTCCAAAATTCCTTTTTTATTTCATCCCTCAAAACTGAAGCAACAAATCTTTAAACATTTTATAATTCAATAAAATTTTACTCCCCATGACTGTCCCAAATAATAGATAGCCTAACATAGAATTTGGCCTTCAAGATCAAACTAGCATTTCTTTGAACTTATTTAATACTATCCTGCAAACAACAACTACCTGGGTCAAATTAGAATGCCCATGGGCAGTTATCGAGAGAGACATCACCATCCAAGAGCAATGGGAAGCTAGACAAAGACAGTTGAGAAACCAACTCTGATTTACCCTTCACAATTGATTCTTACCCCTTAATTTTCTTTATCTTTTCAGATGCCTTGACGGTATACTTTAGAGCCTTAAAGTATAAACTCAGGAACAACATATTTTTGGCACTGTTGTCATGGACCTAAGAAATGAAACTTTTCCCTGGGAAGAATGACATTGACACTTTCTTTCTTTAATAGTGAACAAAGATAGAAAAACCTTCTAAGGCTACCTTCATTTTTCACTTGGTGACTCCACGATAAGTAAACTGGCTTTTAGCCGAAAGAACACCAGAAAGAACCCGAATGACAAGCAGACCTTGCCAGTCTCTAATCCACAAAATATTTTAAAATCACGAAGATCCCTTAGAAAAATCATTTCACCCATACATATTATTTTTCAGCCTGACTTTACACAGTTGAACGTTAAGGAAACACTTGAGAAATCCATCTCGCTTACCCCTTCAAATAATACGTTATTTTTTCCTGAAGTATATACCCCAAACTTTCGTGAGCCTTCTCCTCACACACTCCAAGCTTCAGCCTCAAATCCATCAATGGTTGCACACAGAGGTGCAGAAGTTGGGGGCGGTGCCCCAGGAGGACCAACAGGTGGCCAAGCACCGCTTCCTGGAATATTTGCTAAGGTAGCTGCCAGATATGCCCCCCTTGTCCTCCCAGTTCCCCTACATGACCTTCCCGAAAATTATATGAAAAGCCTTCCCAAATTTACAGGGGAAGGAGATTTAACCACTCAAGAACACATAAATTTCTTTGACCAATTTGCCGACATCCTTGGAATTGAACACGAAGATGTCTATTTTAGACTCCTCGTTCAGACTTTCAAAGGACAGGTGAGGACCTGGTTTCGAGCCTTAGCAGCAGGATCTCTAAGATCTTACGAAGAACTTGAAAATTCTTTTATCAGACAATGGGGGGAAAGGAGAGACCACCTCTATTACCTAACTGAATTTGGAGCCCTTAGAAAAAAAAACTCACAATCAGTTCTCGAGTTCACGCAAAGGTTTAACAAGTTATATAATAAAATATCGGTCGAGGTCAAACCTTCTCAACCCGTAGCAAAGGTGACTTTCGCTAGAGCCTTTGATCTTGATTTCGATCTATTATTGAGAGAAAGGAGATCAACAGATCTCACAAAAATGCAAGATGATGCCCTAGAAATCAAATCAAACATGATGGCATCCGGGAAATTAAAGGCAAAAGTAGAAACCGGGAACACAGAAAGTAGGAAATTCAAAGAACAAGGTGGATCCTCAGGATCGGGGAAATCCTCGGGAGATAAAATAGATGAGATGGCTAAGGTAATTAGAGAACTATCAAATAAGATCTCAAAAATGGAACTAGATAAATCAAAAAGGGATCATTTTCCTAGAAAGGATTTCAGAAGGAATCCTTATCCTCAGGCCCCACAGAAAAAAAATTAAGAATGAGGATCAAAAAATCCCAACCCCCTTCAAAAGTGAAAACTTCATTGGAGAGGAAGACCTAGAAGATTTTGAAGAGTTAGATGAGGATATAAATAATCTTGGCAATGATAGTAAATCACCCTATTTATCAAGACAAGATTATGAAAAATCTTTAAATAAAGAAATTAGATCGGAAGACGATGTTAGAAATGGTACTTCTGAAGATTTGACCTATCAGGGTATCGCAGATGATATTATAGACGAACTACACCAAAAATACAATTTAAGACCTAGGAACAAGAGTCTTCCAACTGCCCCAACAAAACATATCTTGCCTAGGGGCGAAACTGATGAAGCGGATCCAAAGGTTGCTGAGAAATAGACTGCAAAAACCCACACCGCTAACATGCAACCTGTCAAGTCAAAGTCAGTAGGAACATCTGTCGTAAAAACATAGGTCCCTGTGAGTGAAACCAAATCTGCACCACAAAGAAAAGCTGAAAAGAAAGGAATGGAGGCCCCAAACATAGAGAGTGACAAGGCCCTAGGAAATTTTAGTCTGGAAAATGAAATAAACAAAATCAAAATCCCTATACCACTTTTTGAACTGGCTAAAAATCTCATATACAGAAAACAAATTGCCAAGATGATTAGCTTCTTAGAAGTCAAAAGCCAAGCCGATGCCATCAACTTAGAATATGAAAAGTTGAACATAGATTTTGGTCCACATTTCGAAGGTGCGAAAGACATTGTTGCCCCCTTCTATATCACGTTAACCTTGTTCGACCACCTACTCCATAACTACATGCTAGATTCTAGAGCATCCCACAATGTGATGCCTAAAGCCATTATGGATAAATTAGGTCTTGAAATCACTAGGCCTTATGGAGATTTATATTCATTTGATTCAAGAAAATTCAAATGCATAGGCATGATTAAAGACTTGGTGGTAAATCTGGCACAAATACCCACAAAAAGAATTCTTATGGACGTAGTGGTCATCGATATCCCTCCGAAATATGGTATGTTGTTATCTAGGTCATGGGGTGACAAGCTTGGGGGATCTCTCCAGCTTGACATGACATATGCTACGATTCCAGTTTTTGGAGGACAGTACACACGTCTATACAGAAAAACTAGGTTGCCATTCACGGTAGGTGATCGACATAACCCAAATAACCACCCTGTATATATAGTTGATCAAGATTTAGGTAATTGTATCTTATCCATTGATGATGATATTGATGTAGATATAGATGAAAGTTATACAGAAGAGAAAACAGAAAAATAAAAAATAAAAATAAATGTATATAGCACTGGAGTATGGAAGATGTTTTTTGACGGTGCTTCATCCTACTTTGGAGCTGGAGCAGGTGCACTCCTTGTGGCTCCCGATAATCAATTTGTAATTCCCTTCTCCTACAGACTATAGTGGAATGAGGACCACACTAATAATGTATACAAGTATGAAGGCTTAGTGTTAGGGTTAGAAGTTGCTAGGAGAATGAAAATAAAAAACCTCGAAGTCTTTGGTGACACCGAGCTAATCGTAAAACAGGTAAACCGACAGTACCAGGCCAAACATCGTAGGTTGAGGTCCTACAGGAATTGCATCTAGGATCTAATCAACAATTTCTTCTCCTCTGTCAAGGTTCATTTCGTTCCAAGGACTGAAAACCAATAGGTTGATGCATTAGCCAAAGAAGCCTCAACATTCACACCTACCTCCCACCTCTTTTAAACTGAAATACCATATACAAATGAGACATCGACCTTCTATACCAAATAATGTATAGCATTGGCAAGTTTTTGAGGATGATGAACAGCTTTGCAAATTTTTAGAATCAATAGATGAGTTTGTCGAAATGCATACTGATCAAGAAAACCAAAATGATCCTATTTGGATCATGCAGGAAGGGGAAGCCCCTCAAGACTTCCACGATAAGATCACGAATCACCAAATGCTTGTTCTAAAAAATAACCAGATTCCTAAAGGACTGATTCCCTTGGAAAGTTTATTTAATCAAGATGATATCCCTTTGAGATCCACTTTAAAACCTCAGCCTGAAGAGGTTGAGGATTGTGACATAGGTACCAAAGAAAACCCTCGGTTGGTGAAACTATCCAAATATCTGTCCCCAGAAACCAAAAGTAAATACGCGGAGTTTCTTAGAAAGTACAAGGATGTTTTCACTTGGTCATATGAAGAGCTGAGAACCTATGACACCACTGTGATTGAACATAAGATACCCCTGAAGCCTAGTGTCAAACCCTTTAGACAAAAACTTAGACAAATCAATCATATTTTATTTCCCATGGTCGAAAGGGAAGTCAAAAAGCTCCTAGATGCAAAAATAAACATACCACTGAGATACTTCGATTGGGTAGAAAACCTAGTCCCGGTTAGAAAGAAAAGTGGGGAAATTAGACTGTGTGTCAATTTTAGAAATCTAAATAAGTCCTCCCTCAAAGACAATTACCCCCTACCCAAAATGGATCACATTTTAGAAAAAGTAGTTGGGGAAAATAGGATGTCGATGATCGACGGGTTTTCCAGGAACAATCAAATTGCCGTCAACGAGCACAATAAAGAAAAAACAGCCTTCACCACCCCTTGGGGTACATTTATGTATGACAAGATTCCTTTTGGTTTAATGAATGCAGGTGTTACTTTCCAACGTGTTATGGGTATCGCTTTCATTGGCGAAAGGGACAAATTTTTGGTTATCTATATTGATGATCTAACCATTTTTTCTAAATCTGATGAAGATCATCTAATACATCTCAAGCAGACATTTGAGAAATGTCGCAGGTTTGGTTTGTCTTTAAACCCCAAAAAGTCTCACTTTTCTATGCAATAAGGTAAACTCTTGGGTCGTATTGTCTCCCGAGATGGAATTAAAATTGATCCTAAAAGATTTGAAGCTATAGACACAATAAATATCCCTAGGAATGTAAAAGAAATTCAGTCATTCTTAGGAAAAATAATTTTTTTGAGGAGAGTTATCTCAAACTTTGTTGAAATTGTGAAGTTGATCATAGATATGCTAAAGAAAAACAACGAAGTGAAATGGACAGCAGAAGACAAAGCATCATTTGCACGCATCAATAAGGTTATAAGCGAGGCACCCGTACTGGCAAGCCCTGATTACCTAAAGGATTTTCTTATTTTCTCATTCGCCTCCAAACACACACTTGTCATGGTACTCCTCCAGAAAAATGAAGAAGGTTTCGAGCAACCGATAGCCTTTTTTAGCAAAAGAGACGCTGAAATCAGATATGATATAATGGAAAAACAAGCATATGCTATGGTGAAGGCGCTAAAGGATTCCAGAACCTATGTGTTTCATTCCAAGGTAATTGCGTACATACCCACCAGCTTCGTAAAAGAAATTTTGGTTCAGTCCGACAGTGATGGCAAAAGAGGACGGTGGCTTGCCAAAATTCAAGAATTTGACCTGGAGATAAAACCAACAAGACTAGTAAAGGGACAAGGTTTGGCTAAACTCTTAGCTGAATCAAATTTCAGAGCTCTCAGAATAAATGGCCTATAGGGAAGTGAAGAGTGTGTGGACATGAACGAGATCGATGAACAAATAACTGAAATCAGAATCGAAGAGAAGTTTGCTTCATCAGATTGGTACAAAGACATAGTGTCCTATTTGTTGACCTTGAAGTGCTCGAGTGACTTACCCCCATCTAAATCCATAACATTGAAGCTTCATTTGGTCAAGTACTGTATATATGAAAGACAATTATATTGGAAGGACCCACTTGGCTTCATGTTGGTTTGTTTGGTTGAATCAGAAACAGAGAAGGTCATAAGCCAATTTCACGAAGGAGTGTGTGGAGGACATCATGCCTGGAGGTCAACAACTTATAAGATCCTGAGGGCAAGATATTATTGGCCCAAAATTTTCTCAGACATCAATGCCAAGATCCGAGCCTGCAAACCTTGTTAATTGTTCGCAGGCAAGCATAAACTCCCAGTGATGCCATTGGTTCCGGTCAAAACGGAAGCCCCTTTTCAGTAATGGGGATTAGATTTCATAGGTGAAATTAATCCTCATTCTAGCACTCAACATAAATGGATCCTGACTGCTACAGATTACTTTACCAAATGGGTGGAGGCTATTCCAACTAGAAGGGCTACGGATTCGGTGGTAATATATTTCTTAGAAGAGAACATTTTGTCTAGATTCAGCTACCCCCGAAAGATAGTCACAGATAACGCCTGGGCCTTTAAATCTATGGCTATGGTCAGTTTTTTCCAAAAGTACAATATCGTGCTTGGTCATTCCATGACATATTACCCCTAGGGAAATGGGTTGGCCGAGTCTTCAAACAAAATCCTAATCAATATAATTAAGAAAATGTTGAGTGAAAACAAGAAATCTTGGCATGTGCATTTGAAATACGCTTTGTGGGAAAATCAGATAGGCACGAAAAAGTCTATCGGCACTTCCCCTTCCCAAATGGTGTACAGGACCGACGTAGTATTACCTATAAATCTAGCACTTCCCGTAATGAAACTTTGGCAAGATGAGAAAGAAGAATTGAATCATGTCACAAGAAGAATAAATCAGTTGATTGAAGTCCAACAGCACAGGGCCAAAGTGGACAAAAGGTTGCAGAAATATCAGGACAACATGAAAGAACTGTTTGATCGTAAGGCCAAAGACAGAGAATTTCTCCCTGGAGATTTGGTTTTAAAATGGGATGCTAGGAAGGAAGACTCGGAAAAACATGGTAAATTCGATCACATCTGGTACGGACCGTTCAAGGTTACAGCACCTAAAGGAAAAAAATTGTTTATGTTAGAGAATTTGGACGGTGAAATCCTCAACGCCCCTATCAACGGGTGTTATTTAAAACACTATATGAAATAATTTGTTCCCAAAATTCCCACTGTATATATCGGTTTGTGTTTTCTTTTTTATTTCATAATTTTTTTTGTAAGTCTACTTTTGTCAAAAATAAAATAGGTCAATGTTTTTCTAGAAGTAGGAATACGAAATTTTCAATGCATTCAATTCTTTTAAAGCCCTGATACTCTTCGTATTGTTCCCTTACATGATCCTGGCTTGCAGCCCAAACAAGCTAAAGGAGAAAACAGACGGCCATATATCGGAAGATAAATTCACCAAAAACAAGTGATAGAAAAGATTTTTCGTTATTTCAAAAGAGAACGAAAATGGTAAGGCAAAGGTGCAAATTCCAGAGTAGTCTATTTTTCAAACGAAGGTCTCTAAAGTGCGGTGATGGGCTCGTAAGTGTGATATGTCACTAAAAGAACGAGTTCTTACTCTGGGTCCTAAGAGTTTCACATAGATAAAGATAAGAGGTAATTAAAATAATCAGAGAGATTAAAACGTCTCCGAGAAAGGGTTCCAAGAGTTGGGTTTAATCCATGACCCTTGTTTTTCGATTTCCAGGTCTTTCTCCATCACCCCTTTCTACCCTCAGTTTTGCCTTCTTAAAAAACCAAGCATCTTTCTAGGTTTCCCACAGAGGGAGAAGAGATTATGTCTTAGCTTTGGAAGCTGGAAAACAGATCTTAAAAGGTAAGCCAGTCCTCATAACTCCTCACTCTCCGACTAAAAAAAGTTATGCGTAGGCTAATCCTGACTCTCCTAGGTTTCTTAACAGTTTTCTAAGGATTGAGGCTTGCTCGAAGGAAGGCCACTGGAAGTAATCTTTCCCATTTTCCCTGCGGGCTAAGGTGCTTTGAAAGTTAAGAGAAGGTTGGTCCAGGGTAATCAAAGCAAGTTGACAAACCTCCACTACAAATTTTACACAGATATCATCCTTGGTATACTTGGTACAAATGATTCCCCCCACTTCGTGTTCAAAAAGTAAAATATAAGACAGATGGTGAAAGTAAATTCATATTTGATTGCCCCCATCTAGTCCAAGAATACGATGAAAGGAAATTCATAAATGATTTCCCTCGTCTCAGCATTTAAATGCATAATTATGATTCGAATTGGTGAAAGGAAATTCAGTAAAAAGGGACAGATAACTTCACCGGGGTACTGAACAGGCTTACTGGCAGTGAAGCAATATCTGAGGTATTTGTAAGGTTGTCATACATAAATTTCACTCTACTCTGGTTACCAGCCTTTTCGAAACTGGATCTGCATCCCAAGTTCAGACATGGCTCCCCTATTAAAAGCATGAAATTTACTTCATTTGATGCAAGCCAAAAGCCGCAAGATCTGTTGGATTTCCTAGGATTGTTTTGATCATCTTAAAGAAGACCTAATTTCAGTAGCGAGAAGGAGAAGATCATGAATGGGGCTGCAGCTAAGTTTACAACATTGGGAGTTTTGAAAATCTTTTCATAAGTAAAGATGAAATATCTTTTTCCCTTTGTATCCCCTTCCTAAGAAAGTTCTGCAAAAAGAAGCCTTTGACTCCATTTACCTAATAAAGGCAATAATTCTACTTGTTCTCCTCATCCCATAAGGAGACGAGGTCCCCAATTGGAGCCTATGTTGAAATAGTTTTTAAAGTTTTTATCTCTCATACTAAAACTTTCCTTTTTCGGGTTTCGGATTTTCATAAAGCATAACCCTCACTATCATTTCCAAAATCCCGGTACCGAAATCTTGACAATATTTATTCTTTAAATAATCAACGGCAAAAAACCAAAAGTGTTTTAAAAGTCTCGACACGCATTCTGTAAATTTATGTTTAATCACGGTAGTTTAAACCCTAAAGGAGTTGATTAGCAATATTTAAACCTTTCGGGATTCGGGTCTACTCAAAACCATATGTTTTCCATACATATTGAATCATGAAATCCTGATCCCCGATTTCCCGAAAGAATGGAAGTTAGTTTTTAATCCTGATTAATTAATTTACTAATACGATAGTTAAGGCCTAAACCTAATCTTATCGTGATTTCGCGATTTTGGGAATCGGGGTTTAGAAATGACATACCTCAAGTATCCACGATCCTCGAAACCCCGAAACGCGAAGTCTCGAACCATAATCAGCTTTTAAACTGAACTAACTTTGTTTTAAAAACACGATTAACGGTAATTAAACTTCTTAAGTATTTTCTTATTTTCGGTACCATTGAATGAAATCTTTCGAATTTTGAATCTGGGATTGACAAAATATGGCCACATTAATAACGGATAACCGATGATTTATGTGACACTAATGCATATCTCAAAAATATTCACTGCATTTAAGGTATTAAGTTCTTGTCAGTTGCGTCAGTACCTTTATCATTAAATGAGTTCATTAAGGTCTGTGTTTCACAATTTATCTTGGTTCATTCTATCAGGTGTAAGACACATTCAGCTAAACTCATACATCTATTTTCTGTGACAGGTTTTCCATCTAACATAAAGCTATGGCACCAAAGAAAGCACCAAAGAAGAGTGAAGATACAAAGGAGATGTGTAACCTAGAAAGAGATATCATATCCAACACTACGCCACACGCCATCGACTCAATTAAATCCTAGAGAGAAATCTATGAACTCCTGGATTACGAAATCAAAAGTTCTCTTGTTGATTCAGAGAATCACCTTCCGAATATAGCAGAATCAGAGCTTCATAAGATCACAGCATGCCCTCTGCTCATGGCATACAATGACATGATCAATTGGGCATTGGAGAAGGTTGATATCCCAACAAGAATCATTTTAAATGATCAAACGGTTGTTGTCGGCTCATTCAGACCAAAGCATATACAAGTAATGTACAAACTCTCACCAAATCCTAAGTACATTTATAATGCCGAATTTACAGCTGAGTTTCAAAGGAAAGAATGTACTCAGGCAGACCAAACATATCCTGATTTTATTAAAGGATGGTGGAGATGTCCATCGAAATTTAGGGCCGATACCCATGGAATTTATGCCACAACATCTTTGAATGAGTACATGGTCTATGTAGCCATTATGTTGTGCAGACTCTTCGGGAAAAAGAATCCCTGCCATTTCCCTGCAAAATGGGTGCCCCTTTTAGAAGAAGCATTAGAAGGATACACTTTTAACTGGAGCAATATTTTGTGTAATAACCTAGCCCAAGAGGTTTCAAATTGCAGAGTTGCAAGATCTAAAGGTTAGCCAATGGCCTTTTACATGTCAGCGTACATCATGGACGCAATCTACTTTGTGACTCCATTTCCCCTAATGAATTGGAGTAGGAACATAACCTACCCCGAACCCATTCATGAGTATCACTTTGTGCTATGGGAAGAAAATGCTAAGAATGCATTTTACGAAATTTGTCATTTCATAGTAATTCCAATGCATAAAAATTTTTATGGTTGTGAACCCCCTCACATTTCTGAGACAGTCTCATAAAACCTCAAAGGAATAGCCGACCGGTTCATTGATGAAAACTTCTCTTACATTAGGGTTTATGGGTGCTCAATCCCCCCTCATGCGCTTCCAAAATTCCTCCCAGACAAACTGGTGTGTAGAGAGGTAGCCCACCAAATAGTAAAAGGCGATATTGGAATAGAGCTAAAGGTAGCTCAAAATAAGTCATGGCCAATCTTCCCTGTAAATATCAGAAAAATTTCATTGCAAAATCTAGAACATTCTAAAGTGGAAGCCGAAGAACTAGAAGAAGTTAAACTGGTAAATATCGAACACAAAAAACATGACCCTTATCAACTAGTGAACAGACATTTGATGCACTACAATATGAAAGCTTATGAACATTAAAAGTTTGTTTATGATGATATATTCAAAGAGGTTAGATCCTATGAGGAGGTATTGAACAGAGTACGGGCCTTATCACATGACTTACAGATTGGTTTCATGTCCTTCCAAAGTCACAGGAAAAGTTGTTTGCCAAATATTTTGCAGGGTGAATCCATGACCCCCCCTCCAGAGCAAGAAGGGCCTCCCCTAGGTTTTGAAACAGAGTTACAGGATACAACATCTGCAAAGGTAAATATGAAGGAGATTGAAATGCCTTCACAAGAAATAGAATTTCCTCAGACAGAGAAATCAGAGTCAAGGAAAGATAAGGAGTTGGAAACATCCCCAAAAATCCCTGAGGATTTTCCCAAAAAAGTAGGAGAAAAGCATCAACGGATCTTGGAAGTCTTATTACTTCTTTGACCCCTTTGCAGTCTACTTATGGAAACCCCCAAATGGGAGTTCTATATGTTAGTGATCTTGAACCTATTTCTAGAGACGAAATTCCTTCATCCAATTATATTTTCAGTAAAAAGAGAAAGGCTATCTTGAAACAGGAAATGCATCTAAGAGGAGACATGATGATAAAAAAGAACAAGATCATCGTAGATGGACAAAAACTTGAAGAGGGGGAATTCACTACAGAAATAGCAGGCACAATGGGAGCCTTACCATCGACAAATTTATACTATGTGGGTAATTTGAGAACTATGTTGCAGCAAAAAGATTAAATGATAGCTCAGCTACAAAGTCAATTAAAGGAGATTGAAAGAAGTATCAGTCGGGAGATAAACAAGGGTCTAGAATGAGCCAAATTCAATGACATTCAAGAGATTCAAAAACTGAAAGCAAGCTTAGATGAAGTAAACCTGAAGATACAGGTCCTACAGTAAGAAGAAATGAATAGACAATTACAAAATAATATTAATTTCATTCAAAATCAAGTGGTAGAGCTTGAAATCTTCCAAGCCTAGGTGTTGGAAATACATACAAAGATAGAAAAAGAGCAACATGGATTGTTCTTTAAGCTGGAATTTATTCAGAATTACTTTCAGGAAGCAAGTAAATCCTTGGAGAGTATTCTCCTAAAAGAGAGAGAAGTGAAAGTAGCCGGAACAAATTTTCAAAAAGCAATGGCTCTTTCAACAAAAGAGGAGGTTGGAGAGACTCAAAATCTATCTGTTTTAGAGCAAATTAAAGGTGATATAATATTCAAGGTATGGGAGGCAAACCTCGTAGAAAACAAGAGAATAACCAGAGAGGTTAGTGACGACTATCAAGGAATTTTTTACCTTTTAGAGAAAGCTTCATTGAACATTGGAAGAAACAATTGTCCAGGTTTGTTAGGAGAAATTAACATTGGTAAGCATCAGTTAAGATTCAAAGAGGATCTGGAATAAATTCAGGTAGAGATCCCACAAATAAAGGTAATCAATGTCACTCAAATTGACAAATGGATAGTGATGTCGAACTTAAAGTTACAAACTATTAACTTCACAAGAAAGATAATCGAAGACCGTCTACCTAAACTATAGAGAAAGTTATTCCTATTTTAGGCGAAAGATATTCCAGAAGCTCCCAGAGTTTTGGTGTAGTTTCTGGGAAAATGTATTCGCTGTCTTAAAACAAAAGAAGGAAGTTCATCAACGAAGACATCAAATACTGTTTTGGATATTTTCATCATTGAAATAATAAAGAAGTTAAAATAGAAATGTAAATGGTTCAACATTTCTCATTCATGTAACCGTTAGTCTTCGGAAGTTAGTTAATCACCAACAGAAAAAAAAAAAAGTTTGGTGATCATGTATAAATATAATTTCACAAGACTGAGAATGGGCTTTTTGTTTTCGGGGAGCCAATTGTATTAGAAGTTTTCCGATTTACAATGATATAGATAATGCAAAAGAGATTATGAATTCTTTCAACTTGAAGCTATGTGTTCCTTTACTCTGTTTTCAATATCTTTCAACATCTTTCTTTTCATGTCTTTCTAATGAATGATCAGCTATAGTTTAACTAAAAATTCTATTATAGTTTGAATTTATTTTATTACATTTACAGTTTTTCCTCTGTGATTTCTATCAACAGTTTCAAGACTTGTAGGTCATTTGAATGGTTATATTTTATACTTCATTAGAAATCTCATTTTCTTTCCTTTTTCTGTTATGATATGAGATTATTTCATGATTAAAGCCTCATATTTTTTGGCAACGTTACTTTTGTTATTATTTTACTATTCTCAAATTATTTCAAGTACAAGAAACTGCCTCTACTGCTATTGTGTTATTATTTTGAGTTCCAAAATTTCTTTTCTATTTCATCCCTCAAAACTGAAGCAACAAATATTTAAACATTTTATAATTCAATAAAATTTTACTCCCCATGGTTATCCCAAATAATAGACAGCCTAACATAGAACCTGGCCTTCAAGATCAAACTAGCATTACTTTGAACTTATTTAATATTATCCTGCAAACAGCAACTACCTCGATTGAATTAGAACACTCATGAGCAGTTATCGAGAGAGACATCAGCATCCAAGAGCAATGGGAAGCTAGACAGAGACAGTTGAGAAACCAACTCTGATTTACCCTTCACAATTGATTCTTACCCCTTAATTCTCTTTATCTTTTCGGATGCCTTGATGGTATACTTTAGAGCCTTAAAGTATAAACTCAGGAACAACAGTAACCACGTGAGAGAAATGTGGGTCTGAATTTATTATTGGTTATCATATTTTTTGTATAAATAACATTGCCCTCTCCATTCCAAAGGGAGGACTCTTAGAGCATATGTCCAGATTTTGATGGAATAGAATAAAATTCTTGGTATTTCTCTTCACATAAGTTGTCATTCTTTAGTTCTATGGCTTGATTTAGTTTACAATGTTGTAGAGTAGTTTGCTACATTGTTCTTGGGAGAATTGAGATCACTCCAAATAGATCATGGTAGTCTTTTATTTTATATGTTTTCATTTAATTTTATTTTATGAACAATGCATTTTCTTTATGCAAGTATGTTTCTTTTTATCAAAGCTTGCTAACAATAGGAGTAATGATTCATGGAAATAAAAATTCTCATCCATATCAAAAGATAACTTGGTGAAAACAAGGTCTTAGTATGCATGGTGGTGTTCACATACATGGTCATTGCTAAAATTGAATTAGTTTTCTTTGAGTCTTTGTTGAGTGGTGTGTTTCCTTTTCCACAATGTAATTTCCATTTCTTAGAAATCATATTAGATAAATCAATGCAAGATATGAAACTATAACCTGCATATACAGTGCATGACATATCGCAAGCATTTGGAACCTAGGTTGATAATTAATGTTTGAACTCTATAATTACTAAGATGATTATTTAGCCCAGCATTTTGGCACCATATTTGGGGAGATGTCAAGAGTGCAATGGTAGATCTTGTATTGATTTTAGTTGACATAACGTATCAAGATCTCCAGGGTAATTGTTGTATTGAAACCTTTCGGGCATCTCAATTGTAGTGTTTGCGGTTTTTTAAAA
Source organism: Picea sitchensis (assembly GCA_010110895.2). Classification (NCBI taxonomy): domain Eukaryota; kingdom Viridiplantae; phylum Streptophyta; class Pinopsida; order Pinales; family Pinaceae; genus Picea; species Picea sitchensis. The sequence continues at coordinate 45,324 of SNQJ01S0015924.1, read as the reverse complement.
AGTTAGAATCATGTAGATTTCATGATTCAAATCGAAATATTTTTTTGTTGTAGTAAGAGCCACCCATACTACGAATCTCTCTTTTGCAGGAAGTTGGCAAGAGGAAGAAGGCTTCATGTATGAAGATTCTATTTGAGAATTCAACGGGAAGTCATTGAAGAAGGTCATTGTTGTTAAAATAATGTAACTGCAAAGTGTATTCTTATTATTATTTGATATATAATTCATTTGATCAATCCCCATTGCGGATTGATCATGTTGGTTATTATAAAGGACCAAATCCCCTTTTGCGGATTGGTCAAAAGATAATTGTAATAGGAAAAATAAGAAGTCGGCCCCAAAAGATATTAAAGAGGCCCCAAAATATAATAAAGGTGGTTATAACCACCCAGTTGGAGAAGTCGGCCCTGCCAATGAAGAGACACTTCACAGGTGCCAGTCTTGTATAAATAAGGAGGTTAGTGCCTCACTTAGACACACACCTCGCTTGCTCATTTGAGAGACAAGTTTTGGAACTGCAGTTAGAGAAGAAGGAGAGAGAGTGGCGCATCTTTGGGAGAGGATATTCTATTTTAGTTTGAGTTATCTCTTGGCATTTTATTGGCTATCTATAATAAGGAAGTTTTGTTGGGTTTTCTTCCCCTAGAGGGTTTCCCAGGATAAATGTTGTGTCTCTTGTGATTGTGTATTTCTTAGTGATCTTGTATTATGCTATTGTTATCTATTGAAATGCAAAGGACTATAATAATGGCTTAAACATTAACATGGTATTAGATCCAAGCTGAAGAGAGCATCTTTCACAAGAGTGAAAAATGTCACTGTTGTCGTACATGCAAATTAGGGTTTTTTGATGGTGAAGATTTTCAGTCCTAAAACCACCTAGAAAAGTGCGTCCTCCCCCAAGGATTACTTTGGCACTCTCATTGCACCTTTTTCAGTGGTTGGATCTTCCAGAAATTGAAACCCCAGTTTCACAAAGTACCAAAAAACCAGTGTACCAGAAGTACCAAAAAACCAGTGTACCAAAAGTAACAAAAGTACTAGAGTACCAGAGGTACCAGAAAACCAGAAGCACCAGTCCAGAAATCTGCAAATCAAGTTTGGAGGAGAAAAATTTGGATTTTCTCATATCCAAACACACCAGGCTACTCACCTTAGCCAAGCGCACCTCCTGGTAAGTTCAGAATTTGATTTTGAGCACTTTCATTTTTCGGTCATTTTCCTAGCTCCAAGTAAAAGATGTTTGCAAGTGTTAAGCTTGTTGACAAGATAGAAGGAGTGGAAAAATTCCATGCCTGGAAGTATAGGATTGGCCTCATTCTTGAAGAGAATGACTTAGCAAGATTCGTCAAAGAAGAAGTATCGGAACCTGTCGATGTTGTGGAAAAGGCAAAGCATCAAAAGGACATAATCAGGGCCAAAAGAATCATTGCAGATTCAATCAAAGACCACCTGATTCCTTATGTGTCATCTAAGAAGACTCCAAAAGAAATGTTTGATGCCTTGGCCAGACTTTATGAAGGAAAGAACATAAACTGGAAGATGAATCTAAGAACTCAACTAAAGAATACAAGGATGCAGAAAGGAGAATCTATTCAGGAATATTTCTCTAGAATATCTCAATTCAAAGAACAACTAGAAGCAATCGAAGATACTATAGACGAAGACAGACTTGTGATGACATCCCTAAATGGCCTCACAAGACCTTGTGATGCATTCATCCAAACGATTTGTGCCATAATAGAGAAACTATTGTTTGATGGTCTATGGGAAGAGTGCATCCAAGAAGAAACAAGAGTAGCAAATCATGAAGCGTTACT
>SNQJ01S0015924.1:29496-39498 GCA_010110895.2 Picea sitchensis | reverse complement strand
CGCATGATGTTGCTGAAGAATACCCCTCTTGTTAAGGGGGAGTGTTAAAATAATGTAACTGCAAAGTGTATTCTTATTATTATTTGATACATTATTCATTGGATCAATCCCCATTGCGGATTGATCATGTCGGTTATTATAAAGGACCAAATCTCCTTTTGCGGATTGGTCAAAAGATAATTGTAATAGGCAGAATAAGAAGTCAGCCCCAGAAGATATTAAAGAGGCCCCAAAATTTAATAAAGGTGGTTATAACCACCCAGTTGGAGAAGTTGGCCCTGCCAATGAAGAGACACTTCACATGTGCCAGTCTTGTATAAATAAGGAGGCTAGCGCCTCACTTAGACACACACCTCACTTGCTCATTTGAGAGACAAGTTTTGGAATTGCAGTTAGAGAAGAAGGAGAGAGAGTGGCGCATATTTGGGAGAGGATCTTTTGTTTTAGTTTGATTTATCTCTTGGCATTGTATTGGCTATCTATAATAAGGAAGTTTTGTTGGGTTTTCTTCCCCTAGAGAGTTTCCCGGGATAAATGTTGTGTCTCTTGTGATTGTGTATTTCTCAATGATCTTGTATTATGCTATTGTTATCTATTGAAATGCAAAGAACTATAATAATGGATTAAACATTAACAATTGTTGGCCCTTGACCAAGTTTTGAAGTTACTTGGTTATATTTGACCATTTTTGGGACTTCGACAGCCTGTCGAAGATGGAGCGCCAGACAAAGGACAGATCAAGGGATCTTGGCCCACTTTTGGGTCCCTTTTGGGTTTTGGGAATATGTAATGGGAAATGGATGTCAGCTTGTGCGTTTACCCACGCTTAGGCCCATTTTGTATGTATAAATAGACATATAGGAATCTATTAGAGGGGGAAGGATTGTATTATATATATGTGATATAGGCTAAGTGCTAAGAAGGGATCTGTGTGATTGAGAGATTTGTGCATTCTGTATAGACTTGCAAAGCTTAGTGCAAGTCCTTGTGTGAAGACATAGAAGGATTTGTGTTGAAAGGCAAGGAAGAAGGATCTAGCGGGCTGCGCAGATCTTTTGTCCTATGTGAAGTAAGGGTTCCTACAGATTTGTGCTTGTAACCGATTGGACAACGATAATATAGAAGAAGAGTTGGTGGACATAGCCCCAGGGTGGGGGTGAACCACGTAAATCTGTGTGTTATGCTTTGTGCCTTGACTCGTTGTGCTTATCTCTTCTTTTGCTAAGTACTTTAATATATTTAGATGGATATATGTATGCTTTGTGATTATTAGATAGGTATGCATGGTAGATCTAATATGTATGAAGATACTTAGTGCTGAGCTACTGGATCTGACCTATTTACTATTGCTAAGTGCTAAGTTACCTTAGATCTAAGTGACTACTGCGATGCTCTGTGCTATCTGCGAAGTATAATAAGGACTGAATATTGATTAATAATCGATGCTAAGTGCTCTATAAGAAATATAATCACATATATGTGTCCCAGCTAAGGTTGTAGATATTTGAGTCTTGTAACCACCCCTGTCTCTACCTCGGGTGAGACTTCATCTACTTTGCAGGTGTTGCCGAAAGGGTCGGTAGTTAGGGTTTTGTTGGTGCGCTCTTGTAGCGTTGAACCCTGGGTTTGCCCCTGTGTCAACAAATGGTTCCGTTGTCGGGATCTGAAACTGTGATTACTGGGAACTGAGGAAGAAGAATCTTTATGCAAAGATTCATCCTGAAACTATGGAAGCTTTGTGCATGGATCTGTTCCCTAGTGCATAGTAATCCACTTGATATGAAAAGCTTTGTGCTAAAGAAAGGAAGGACAGATCTGAATAAAATAAGTGAGATATGAACGCTTTGTTCTCTAAGAAAGGTAAAAGTGGAAGTTTCTGAAGAAGAGAGGTCATATCTGCAGAAAAGAAGTAATATTTGTAAACTTTGTTCTCTAATAAAGGTAAGAATAGTTAAAAGGTCTTAGATCTGGAAGCTTTGTGCTCTATAGAAGTAAAATAAGTAAAAAAAATTGTTTCTAGAGTATGGATCTAGGTATGTTTGATAGATTTTGTCCTGTCTTGAAAACTAGGGCTCTGATAGATGAAAGAAAGATTGATATGAATAGATCTGATAAGAATAGTGACAGATATGTTAGACCTATGCATAGAAAGAATGTTTGGACTAACAAATGGATAAAGGATCCTAGAAAGAATTTTTTGCAGACTAGCTACCATGATCCTAGTGCCCAGTATAGAAGAAGTTGGGGATCATTTAAAAGGAAGAGAGGAGTAACCTTATGTTATAGTTGCAGAAGACCGGGACATCTAGCTAAGGAATGCCCTGGTGGAAGACCTAGTTGTCTTTGTTGCCAAGCCTTAGACCATGAAGTATTGGATTTCCCTAGAATGATTGCTAAGCTCGAAAGAATGAATCTGACTGAAGAAAACCCTAAGGTAGATCCAGAAATAGTAGAACCCCAGCAAGAATCAGAGAAGGTATTGCTGCAGAAGAAAGACACCTTGAATGATCACCGACATGTTAGGCTACTAGAGATCTTTAAAGAAGAAGAATGAATTGAAGTAAGAATAGGAGACTTTGACATTGACTCTGTCCTTGATGAAGAAACACCAGTGAACATTATGCCAGAAAGAACTTGGGAAGCCTGATATGACCCCTTCATTAGGAGGAATAGGACTATTCAGAGGAAAACTGGTGAACCTATGTGGAAGTCTCACTCAGATATCTATGAATGTCAATGGAACTTTGACAGAAGAAGATTTTGAGATTATCAAGTTTATTGAGGATAGCACCTCGTTTACTATGTTACTTGGAAAACCTTGGATTGAGAGAGATCAATCTAGAAATAAGGAAGAAGAAAAGGTATTACAACAACAGAGACAAGAGCTAAAATATTTCATGACTAGAAGGATCGTGCAGTTGATTGAAGAGCGAGAGAACAAATCGAAGCTATTTGACACTAGAAGCCCAAATAACAAAACTGCAAGAACATTAGAGGACTCATAGAAGATTGAAGTATCTATCTCAGATATAGAAGAAGTACTACCCCTAAGTCTTAGGAAAAAATCTCAGCAGCATGAAGTGACTATGTCCAAGGAAAATAAGAATCAGAATGGGAAAAGAACCACCGAGACAAAGCTCATGGGGAAGAAGGCTAGAAAGCTGAGTAAAAAGAAGGCTAATATTGAAAGGTTACAACAGGTTCCTGAGGGTACCTCACAGAAGGAAAACTTGCAGAGTTTTAACTTCGCCGAGATATCAGAACAACGACATAGGCCACTTCACCGTGGTGAAGCAATGTAGCCATTATAGGTTTATATATCCATTTGACTGCCACTCCGAACGGATCGAAAAGCATTGATGTCCCATCACTAGACCATCAGACCATGCCATAATGGATAGAACACGAATTAATGAGGCTCATACATGTTGCCAAGATTTCCTATTTATCTCATTGTGCCATGATCGAAGAACACTTTTGCCAACTGATAATTTGAAGCCCACGGACTAGCAAGTGTATAGAGTGATCATCATGTCCTCGTTGTTCAGTCCTGAGCAATGTCTAAGATCATTGTGACCCCGATAATTTATCCCAAGCGCGTATTATGAATACACCAGGAACATTGTTCAGTCCTGAGCAGTGTCTAAGATCATTGTGACCCCGATAATTTATCCCAAGCACGTATTATGCACAGATCCATGGAAGCTTTGTGCATGGATTTGTTCCCTAGTACATAGTAATCCACTTGATATGAAAATATTTGTGCTAAAGAAAGGAAGGACAGATCTGAAGCTCATTGTGACCCCGATAATTTATCCCAAGCACGTATTATGCACAGATCCATGGAAGCTCTGTGCATGGATCTGTGCCCTAGTGCATGACCGAAGAACACTTTTTCCAACTGAGAATTTGAAGCCCACAGACTAGCAAGTGTATACAGTGATCATCATGTCCTCGTTGTTCAGTCCTGAGCAGTGTCTAAGATCATTGTGACCCCGATAATTTATCCCAAGCACGTATTATGCACAGATCCATGGAAGCTCTGTGCATGGATTTGTGCCCTAGTGCATAGTAATCCACTTGATATGAAAAGCTCTGTGCTAAAGAAATGAAGGATAGATCTGAAGCTCATTGTGACCCCGATAATTTATCCCAAGCGCGTATTATGCACAGATCCATGGAAGCTCTGTGCATGGATCTGTGCCCTAGTGCATGACCGAAGAACACTTTTGCCAACTGAGAATTTGAAGCCCACGGACTAGCAAGTGTATACAGTGATCATCATGTCCTCGTTGTTCAGTCCTGAGCAGTGTCTAAGATCAGTGTGACCCTGATAATTTATCCCAAGCGCGTATTATGAATACACCAGGAACATTGTTCAGTCCTGGGCAGTGTCTAAGATCATTGTGACCCCGATAATTTATCCCAAGCGCATATTATGCACAGATCCATGGAAGCTCTGTGCATGGATCTGTGCCCTAGTGCATAGTAATCCACTTGATATGAAAATCTCTGTGCTAAAGAAAGGAAGGACAGATATGAATAAAAGAAGTGAGATATGAACGCTTTGTTCTCTAAGCAAGGTAAAAGTGGAAGTTTCTGAAGAAGAGAGGTCATATCTACAGAAAAGAAGTAAGATCTGTAAACTTTGTTCTCTAATAAAGGTAAGAATAGTTAAAAGGTCTTAGATCTAGAAGCTTTGTGCTCTATAGAAGTAAAATAAGTAAAAAAAATTGTTTCTAGAGTATGGATCTAGGTATGTTTGATAGATTTTGTCCTGGCTTGAAAACTAGGGCTCTAATAGATGAAAGAAAGATTGATATGAATAGATCTGATAAGAATAGTGACAGATATGTTAGACCTATGCATAGAAAGAATGTTTGGACTAACAAATGGATAAAGGATCCTAGAAAGAATTTTTTGCAGACTAGCTACCATGATCCTAGTGCCCAGTATAGAAGAAGTTGGGGATCATTTAAAAGGAAGAGAGGAGTAACCTTATGTTACAGTTGCAGAAGACCAGGACATCTAGCTAAGGAATGCCCTGGTGGAAAACCTAGTTGTCTTTGTTGCCAAGCCTTAGACCATAAATTATTGGATTTCCCTAGAATGATTGCTAAGCTCGAAAGAATGAATCTAACTGAAGAAAACCCTAAGGCAGATCCAGAAATAGTAGAACCCCAACAAGAATCAGAGAAGGTATTGTTGCAGAAGAAAGACACCTTGAATGATCACTGACATGTTAGGCTACTAGAGATCTTTAAAGAAGAAGAATGCATTGTCTAAGATCATTGTGACCCCGATAATTTATCCCAAGCGCGTATTATGCACAGATCCATGGAAGCTCTGTGCATGGATCTGTGCCCTAAGTCTTAGGAAAAAATCTCAGCAACATGAAGTGACTATGTCCAAGGAAAATAAGAATCAGAATGGGAAAAGAACCACCGAGACAAAGATCATGGGGAAGAAGGCTAGAAAGATGAGTAAAAAGAAGGCTAATATTGAAAGGTTACAGCAGGTTCCTGAGGGTACCTCACAGAAGGAAAACTTGCAGAGTTTTAACTTCGTCGAGATATCAGAACAACGACATAGGCCACTTCATCGTGGTGAAGCAATATAGCCATTATAGGTTTATATATCTGTTTGACTGCCACTCCGAACAGATCGAAAAGCATTGATGTCCCATCACTAGACCATCAGACCATGCCATAATGGACAGAACACGAATTAATGAGGCTCATACCCGTTTCCAAGATTGCCTATTTATCTCATTGTTCCATGACCGAAGAACACTTTTGCCAAATGAGAATTTGAAGCCCACGGACTAGCAAGTGTATACAGTGATCATCATGTCCTCGTTGTTCAGTCTTGAGCAGTGTCTAAGATCATTGTGACCCCGATAATTTATCCCAAGCGCGTATGTCTGAATAACTTAGCGTACTTAAAGAATCTGCGAAGGAAGCACTCGTTGATCTCAGGACCAAGAAAATCATGTCAGAAAGAAGGATGTCTACAGGTGTGCAAGCATCATCAATAGGATGAGTCCAAGCTTTCCCATCGACTTCTTATGGAGCAGTAACTTCCAGAATTGCAACAAAGACAAGAACAAATCACAGAGACAACATTGTGAATGTCAAGCTAATTCTGAGCATTCTACTTGCCTACCTACCCCCTCTAAGTGGCGTCATCAATCGAGACAGTGTGCCCATATATTTTGACTATGCTTTGGTCATGGTGTACCTCTCGAAAGGGATACACGCAGTTCGATCCAACCAGGATAAGCTCGCAGTGTTGAAGTTCAGTGACTTCAACCTTGGTGACAGGAAGGCTTACAGCATGCTTTCCCCTCATAAGCATCTGACCAGGACTAAAGGCAAAAATTAGAATATTATCCCGTAGCCATGGACCCATAACCTTGCGTAGTCTACACTGCTCAATGTGATGAATATCCTGCACTTTAGACAACATCAGGAGGTGAATGCATGTGTAAAGTTACTACTGTCATGCTATCACGGAGGTTACTTATGGTTGAACCATCACATCACTGTGGATCCGACCTTGATCAATCGGATCATAGGGCTGAGCATCCAGGGCCCTAACCCATAGGATTTTTACCCTAGAAAGACCTCAGATCAATCATTAGAATAGAGAATCAAAGAGACTTATGGCGGTGTCGAGAAGGGCATGCGAGGTTACAAGGTAACTACTATCCAGAATGTCACAGTGCACCTCACATGTCAATTGGTCACAGGCAATATAGTTCGCAAGAACCGTCCCACCCAAGTGACTGGATTCGTAGTTGACCTCACAAGAAAGTGCGCGGAGGGACTACAGATGAATTGGACACAATACCTTTTAAACTAGCTAGAGCTTGATTGCAGAGAAGCGCAAGACTAAGGGAAGGAGTTCCACTTTAGTTGGCTTCTCATCCTAATCACATTCATTGCATGGGAAATTCCAGAAGGTGTGACCTTCCCTGACATCGAGCCCTTCGAACCTTTGGCCGCAAAGTTATGTACACTATGGTACTCCAATGATATGAAAAAACATTGGAAGTCCAATGTCGTCTTCCATACGTACTACAACTAGTTGAAACAAGCCATCCAGTCCGAGCCCCGGATGACCCCGAATACCCTCCACAAGTTTCGGCCCTTAATGAAGTTCAGCGCAAACCGCCACTTCATTTGTATAACAGTGCGCGTCGATGAGCACAAGCAGCAGTTGTAGTCATATTACAAGCCAATAGAGGAAGACTTAGAGGAAATCACTAAGGAATGGTCGGTGGACCTCCTTATTCCGTCCAACCCTGCGGAGTTGTCCGATGTAGATAGCCCAAAAGTTGTGTAGGATACACCTAGACCAAGCAAGATGAAGAATCCTGAAGAGGTTCATGATGAAGACAGCACATCTATGAGGACTGCATCCATTTCACCAGACGAAGGGGATGATGGCGAAGAGATCGAAGGTGCATAAATTGAACAACAGAAAGGGAAAGTACCACCACCTAGGGACGAAGAAGACTCATCGAAGAAAAGGAAGCTTTCGCCTCCAAAATCTTCCTCCCAAAAGAAACCTAGAACCCCTGTAACCAAGATGTGGACTACCCTCACATTGGATGATTTTAATTTCATCATCGTAGCTATGAACCATGCTTCACAGGAGGTGTTAGAGAAGTAGGAGGTGAAGCAGGAGCAGATGTATAATTGCATCGAGATTAAACTCCAAGGAGTGCAGTAGGCACTCCAGTCTAGCTGCACAGTCTCGACGGTGCCTCTGACAGCAGGAACAGTAGAACCAGGAGATGAGCCATCCCAATTGCACCAGATCACCGATAAATTTGAAGCTTGCCTTCAACGATCTTAGGAAGAGACAGCGCAAGACATCTAGGATTTGACACAGGTATAGGGAGTACTTTTCGAGCAGCGCAGTGCTACCGAACGAGAAAAAATTGCTCTTCAAGCACAATGAGACAACAAGAAATAAGAGCTACAACAGAGAAAGGAGTAGTTGATCACAGAGCAACTAGAAGTAAAGGAACTGGTCAGCAGAGCACTTCACTCTATAACCGTCATAGAAGTGAAAGTTGAAGAACGAATTCTGCAGCAAGTTTCACAGCTCGAAGAAGTGATCCAGCAACTTCAACAGCACATCACAGACCTGAAACTTCGTACTATGCCTGAGACTACTCAAGAAATCAGAGACCTAAGAGAGGCAACTGCTCACAGCGTAGTTGGTAGAATGAAATCTCTTGCCTTGGAGTGCAAGCAGCTTAGTTGTAGGAGTGCTCATACGTATGAAAACCTCATAGAGAATCTAGAGTTACAAGCATTGGAGTCGCAGCTCCAAGAAGAAAAGCAGCATGCAGATACGTTACAGGCACAACTAAAGGCCTTGTCACCAGTCAAGAGAATGAAGAGGTTTCCATAGAAACACATGGTCCAGCAATAGATCCACATGATCCAGACCAAAGTGATGGAATTTTCTCAACAAATTCAACCAGTGAAAGAGAAGGCATGCCAACTAATCACTGAAGTTGAAAGCCAAGGAGTAGAACTTGAACAAGTTGTCAGTGCAGCAGAACAGTGTCTAGAAGGACCAGTCAATGACGCACTCATCATGGAGTTCACTGAGAAAGAAGCAATAGCATTGCAGTAGGTCGAAGCAGCTCAAGCCATGCTCGAGGCATTCGAGGCGTAATTACTTAGACCAGAGTGACTCGAGACAAGTCACAGGTGAATGTTAGGGGCATGTTGGCCCTTGACCAAGTTTTGAAGTTACTTGGTCATATTTGATTGTTTTTGGGACTTCGATAGCCTGTCGAAGATGCAGCACCAGACAAAGCAGAGATCAATGGATCTTGGCCCACTTTCAGGTCCCTTTTTGGGTTTTGGGAATATGTAATGGGGAAGGGATGTCGGCCTATGGGTTTACCCACACTTAGGCCCATTTTGTATGTATAAATAGACATATAGGCATCTAGTAGAGGGGGAAGGATTGTATTGTATCTATGTGATATAGGCTAAGTGCCAAGAAGGGATCTATGTGATTGAGATCTTTGTGCATTCTGTATAGACTTGCAGAGCTTAGTGCAAGTCCCTGTGTGAAGACATAGAAGTATTTGTGCTAAAAGGAAAGGAAGAAGGATCTAGCGGGCTACGCAGATCTTTTGTCCTATGCAAAGTAAGGGTTCCTACGTATTTGTGCTTGTAACCAATTGGTCGACGATAATATAGAAGAAGAGTTGGTGGACATAGCCCCAGGGTGGGGGTGAACCACGTAAATCTGTGTGTTATGCTTTGTGCCTTGACTTGTTGTGCTTATCTCTTCTTTGCTAAGTACTTTAATATATTTATATGGATATACTTATTCTTTGTGCTTATTAGATAGGTATGCATAGTAGATCTGATATGTATGAAGATACTTAGTGTTGAACTACTGGATCTGACCTATTTATTGTTACTAAGTGCTAAGTTACCTTAGATCTAAGTGACTACTGCGATGTTATGTGCTATATGTGAAGTATAATAAGGATTGAATATTGATGAATAATCGATGTTAAGTGCTCTATAAGCGATATAATCAAAGATATGTGTCCCAACTAAGGTTGCATACATTTGAGTCCTGCAACCACCCCTACCTCTACCTTGGGTGAGACTTCATCTGCTTCGTAGGTGTTGTCAAAAGGGCCAGTAGTTAGGGTTTTGTTGGTGCGCTCTTGTAGCGTTGAACCCCGAGTTTGCCCCTGTGTCAACAGTCATAAATACAAAAATTTCAAAATAGGTATATAATACATCATTAAATTCATGAAAATACTTCCCATAGCATTGAAATACAATTTTTGAAGTTCTATGTCTGTTACAACCCTAAAATGCACCATACAGGTTTACCTGGCATCAGGCCAACTCATGCCTCTTCATAGCCAAAGCCATGCTGAGTAATTCCTCAAAATTCACTTAAAAACAAGCAACCCGCGCCCTAACTTCTTACTGGGCGCGGGTATCC
>SNQJ01S0015924.1:2208-12535 GCA_010110895.2 Picea sitchensis | reverse complement strand
TGAGGTTTGTTTGTTTTGGGGGATTAGTTCCAAACTCAAATTTAAGGTTTCAAAGTGATATTGTTGTGGCCAAAACTGTATTGTATATCGTCTATATGGTTTCTTGCACATATCATTGGGTTATCATTTTCATGCATGCACATGATTGAGTTTTCAAGTTTTAAATCTTTTGTTTTCTGATGAAGGGGGGAGATTCTTTGTTGCAATGGAAAAGAGAACAAATCTAACAAGTAAGTGTTGCCACACAAGAACCAGCACTTGTCAAACTTGTGGTTGCTACACAAGAACCAACCCTAAAGAAGCATGTTGCAACTTGAGTCCTTCTAACTTACCTAATATTTCAGAGGAAGACCTAGTTACACAATCAATTGCATGGAGATGCAGGGTTGCATGACGACATGCAACATCTTCAGTTGGGGGGGAATGATGGGTCACCAAAATGTCATCTTTTTACCAACCTTTTCCTTGACTTCTAAGCATTTTCCACTTGTCTGTAACCTTGTGTTAATACCATTCTAATGTTTATTTGTGGGAGTGATGTTTACAAGTATATTTGGAGATCCCAACAATGCCAAATTTTAACACTTTGCCTCAAATTTGAATTTCCCCGTTCAACCCTTGAATATTTGATGAGGATTTGGGAGAATCACTCAAGTATATTTGGATGGAGAAGAATCATGGAAAATTTGTTATCAAATATTTTAGAGAGATTTGTGGGAATATTTTTAGAGATATTGTTTGTTAATTATTAGCAAATGATTGTAACCACGTGAGAGAAACATGGATTTGAATTTATTATTGGTTATCATAGTTTTTGTATAAATAAGGGTGTCCTCTCCATTTCAAAGAGAGGACTCTTGGAGGATATCATGATGGAATATAATAAAATTCTTGGCATTTCTCTTCGTATAATTTGTCATTCTTTAGTTCTATGTCTTGATATAGTTTACAATATTGTAGAGTAGTTTTCTACCTTGTTCTTGGGAGAATTGAGCTCATTCCAAATAGATCATGGTAGTCTTTTATTTCATATGTTTTCATTTAATTTTATTTCATGAACAATATATTTTTTTATGCAAGTATGTTTCTTTTTATCAAAGCTTACTAACAATAGGAGTAATGATTCATGGAAAGAAAAAGTCTCATCCTTATCAAAAGATAACTTGGTAACAACAGGGTCTTAGTAAGCATGGTGGTGTTCAAGTACATGGTCATTGCTAAGATTGAATTAGTTTGTTTTGATTATCTGTTGAGTGGTGTGGTGTGTTTCTTTTTCTGTAATGCAATTTCCATTTCTTAGAAAGAATATTAGATAAATCAATGCAAGATATGAAATTGTAGCCTGCATATACAATGCACAACATCTTGCAAGCATTTGGACCTAGGTTAATAATTAATGTTTGAAATCTATAATTACTAAGGTGATTATTTAGCCCAACACTTCCATGGAGTATTAGAACTTTATTATGTTAGAATGGGCATGTTCATGTACCATTTGTAAGTATAGGAACAAGTGTTTGAGATATATGGATTTTGTGAAATGTCTAAGCGTTGCCGAGCAAAAACATCAATAATGTATTTATCCAAGTGTGGAATGTTAGTGCAAGATACCCATAAAAATGATTTGGGTCCTACCTTCTTTCAAGTTATAAAGGTTCGGCACCTGAGAGTTTACCATTCACAAAGTTCTTATGGAGGTGCACCTAGAAAACAATTTTATAAAAGCGTTTATATATGTTTTGGAGAAATCCCCAAGTCATCATGTTGAATAAACTAGTGTACATGTTGGTGCACATCCTCCATGCCACACTAAAATATGGACACCAAATACGTGTGGAGCACATGTTTGAAGTTTGAACCCTAAGTAGTCCCCCAACTCAATATAAACTATTGATATCATAATTTATGGACACCAAATGCGTGTGGAGCACATGTTTGAAGTTTGAACCCTAAGTAGTTCCCCAACTCAATATAAACTATTGATATCATAATTTATGGACACCAAATACGTGTGGAGCACATGTTTGAAGTTTGAACCCTAAGTAGTCCCCCAACTCAATATAAACTATTGATATCATAATTTTGGGGATCAAATTCAATATTCAAATTAAATATACAATCAAGTTTTTGACCACAAATTGAAAAATTCAAGTTCAAAAACTAAAATTGGAAATAACAACAGAAGACTAATTTAAATTCAAAAAAAATGACAAGTGTACTTTCCAAGATGTTTTACCATTCAAAATGTTTATATGGCTATTGCAATTGTGGCAATAAATTTGAGGATTTCTACAACTCAACCATCCTTCCAGCCGATGCAAAATAAGATATATCGCATGTTCCAACACTATTTTTCTTTAATGAAACTCATAGGATTTTCTAACTCTCAATTTTCGTTTCTCAAACACATTCATTAATTTCAACAAATTTTGAATTTATTGTTTATCTTACAGACAATGATGGTGAATTTGGGGTCTGGTATCAATGATGTTACTTGATATTGATTGACTTTCTACAAAATTTATATCATAATCTGAGGATACCAACCACTAACTACATTTTTTGCGAGCACTTACTTTTTCTGCTAATTCTTAGTCATACTTGAGGACTTGTTTTATTCCAAGTTTAAATCCCTTGAAGACCATGCACTCTGCACAAGGTAGTCTTTGGGATTCAAATGACTTCATGAAATTATCACTTTTTTGACATTGTTGTATAAAATAACTATAATGGAAAGCAATAATATTTGAGTGGTACATGTATTTTCACTTTTCGTATGGTATTGTTTGTTATCTTTTCAATACCAAGAACCTAGTTAAATGAAGGTTGTTTTCTAACAGTTTTTGGTGCATAGAGACATAAAGTCAAGAATATTTATAGGGAGAAAGTAGTGCACGTTTTTCATGTATTTTTAATTTATCTTATTATCGGTCTCTCAAAAGTATGTAAAGTGAGTACTCGTTGGATGTAGAATTTAATTATGCATCCAATGATGCCTCTATTTGAAATTTGAGTAAATATATAAGAAGATAAATAATAAATACAATTAAAAAAAGTAGTTTTCTTAATTTCCCTCCAAAAATATTTACCCTTATGGTTGACATCATCATCTTGAATCTTTTAAAGTTGATTTTGATAGTACATTTTTGTTTTGAGGCCTATTTTTTACCTCGAGATTCCCCTAATGCTTGAAAAACCTCTATTTCACTCATATTGTGCAATCTCAACCACTGATATCTACAATCCCATCATTTTTTCTAAATTTTTCGCTGGATTTTTAGCAAAACTAGTCAGAAAAATGTGCCTGAAAAAGATTCAAAAAATATAATGTTTAGACTATTGCACTGAGAAGTGATTATGTGAAAGCTATGTTGTACAAAATGTTTCCTAGATGGAACTTTTTGCTATTTTAATCTCTATGGGACATTCCAGGGGTTTGGCCATCAATTGAAATCCAAATTTTGTGTGTAGGCAGGTGGTGAAGATGCAATTAGCCCTTGCCACCAAGCTATACTCCCAAATAATTTGCTAAGGAGATTTTCTTTGTAAATATTTATGGGCCCAATGTACAGAGGAAGGACTACTGGGAAAATTTGGTTTCATCAATTGTTTTTTAGGAGACCATATTGATTTGGGTGGGTGGCATTGATGTAAAGCAGGGAGAATGCTAGCATGATTCAATGAGACGGGATTTGTTGGCTCCATATTTTAGGAACTTATTTGAGGAAATGAAACTCCTTGATGTAGCAATTCTTGTACTACATCATACTTGGAGAAACATGTGCATGAGATTGAATGTTATAGCCAAGGGTCTTAACCGCTTTATATGATTTGAGAATTTGTTGACATGTTTTAGCAGATATAGATCATCGATAAGAGAAGATACATTATGTGATCATCATCTAATATTTTTACAAATGGATCAAGGAGATCAAAATCCTTCATCCCCTAATTTAAATTAAACCCCAAATGGTTGGAACCTGAATATTTCCAACAAATGGTCAAATCCAAATGGAAACATTTTAATCCAAAGGAGGATGGCCATGCTATGATACAAATTTAAAAAAACATGTTACATCTCGAAGGTAAGACTAAGGATTGAGTCAAAGAGGCTTTTTCAAACTCAGAACACAAGTTACAACATATCAAGAATAAGTTGGAAACCCTAATGGGCATTAGAAGTGGTATAGTCTTATATAAGGAAGAAAATTCTAAGTTGCAGGATTAGAGGAGGAGAAAAATCAAAAGGAGGAAGTAGAACTGTAGATGAAAAGTTGGGTTCTATGGTTGAAAGAGAGGCACAAAATACATAGTTTTTCCATCGCTTTTCTCAAGCTAGGAAATCATATAAACCATATGGTCAATAATAAATAGACAGGGTGAACTATGTAGCTCGTTCAAGGACATTATCGGTGAAGATATCTCTCTTGATAGTGAATTTACTCAGAACCAGAGAGGGAAAATATTGGGGAGGCTAAACCATTGTCTTCCTATTTTGGAAGGATGGGTAATGAGGAACAAAACATTGAAATAATGGCCCCTATTTCTTTTGAGTAACTTCATGTTGTTTTAAAATATTTCAAAAGAGACTAAGCCTCGGGTCCTAATGAGTGGCCTATAGAACTTTAAATGGATTTTTATCAACTAATTGATGATGATTTGCTAAGATTTTTTGAGGAATCTATATCTACAAAGAAAGCGATCAACACTTTTAATCCCACTTTTATTGTTAATGTTCCTAACATGGATAATCCAAACTTTTTTTATGATTTCAAGGCCATCTCTCTGTGCAAATACATATATAAGATCATCACCAAAATCATTGCTCGACATCTGAAACCAATTTTATCAAGGTCGATCTCAAAGAAATGATTTATCTTTTTGGAGGGTCATTCAATTATGGATGCCATAGGGATTGCATAGGAAACTCTACACTCCATTATAGTGAAAAATCATATAGCCTTTGTTGTTAGAATCAACCTCTCAAAGGCATATGATATGTTCAATTGGATTTAGGATCATCCTTCTTCATGTTCGTTTCGAAGCTCGTTTTGTTTAGTGGCTGAAGGATTGTATATATTTGGTTTCCTTTACAACACTCATCAATGGATTGGCTAACAATTTCTTTCAGCGTTACACAGGAACACACTCCCTAGGGTGGGGGATGCATCCCCCATGTTTCTCATGTTTCCAAGACAAGAAAACTCAATGGAGTACATTTCCCCATGCCCCCCTTTTGGGGAAACCCAGGGGAAATGAATTTTGGAGTTGGCAACTTTGAGCCATCATTCTCCAAGGAAAAATACAAGAAACCATTACAAAAAACCCTAGAGGAAAAAAGAAGATGTCAACCCCAATATAAGAAGAAATGATAAGTCAGAAAAGTTAAAGACGCAAGTTGGCCCGAGAAAAAAGTCACTTGTCTATTATAAAAGGGAGGCACCTAGCCTCATTTGCACACACACTTCACTCACTTCTCTCTTTGAAGTTCCTTGCTCAAGAAGGAGGCCGAAAATTACAGCAAGGAGATTTTTATCTAGAGTTTGAGCCTTGTGGCTAGGGTTTTATATTTCTAGGTCACTTCAATATTTCACTAGCTCTTGGAAGACGCTAGAATTGGGGTGGATGCTTTGTATGGTATTTTCTTCTTGATGGAGGCACTCTGGCAATATTTTGAACTGCATACTTCTAGAGAAAATTTGGCTGGGTTTTTTCCCGTGAAAGGGTTTTCCCAGGTTATATCTTGTGTCTCTTGTCTCTTGTGCATGGTGTTTGATCCTTTATTGTTCATGTTGTTATGGTTTGTTGATAATTTTAGTGTGTAATTATTTTATGGTAATAGTAAGAAAATCGTAAGAAAATAATTATCAGATATTGAATTAGTTAAAACATCAACACGATTTAAGAGCTTTGTATGCCATTGCAAAATCTCAAATCAGATATGAACCTTTTTTGGAGGAAGTTAGGTGCATTTGTGACAACCTAAGGGCACAATTTTGAGGTCCCTTGCAGTCAGAAATTATGATACATACCCAGGAGAAATAGGTAATTTTTTGAGGCCTCTATTGGAAAAGTCTGGGTTGTTGAAAAAGGATTGATCTGAGGCATACTAAAGCAAATATAAGGGTTATGTTATACTGCATTAAGGGTCATTATGAAGTAGGGACTGAAGTCTGAGGAAGTCCATTAAAGAGGTAGTGAACCATATTTCAACCCTGTGAGGAGGTCGGTCCTAAAATAAATTGTAGCAGTCTGTTCTGAGGCACTGACAATTGCAATTTGTTTGGGACCTGGTATATCATGTCTATTTTACTTGAGGGAAGAAAACTCCTCCTTACACCTACTAAGAGAGGATTGAACCAAGTAATGTTACAGAAATATGATTTTTGGGTTTGGTATCTCCTAGCCTAGGGAAAACTAAGGATATTATGTCTCGAAGCCCACAAGTCCTATACATGGAGTACCCAGAGCCATATTGACTTGAGCCTAGCCTTGGAGGGCCCATCCTTCTTCTTAATCGCCTCCATCCTATCAGCAGCAACAACATCCATCCCATCGGCCTGGTCTTGAAGCAGTAGTGGGTCTTGCTCCATGAGTTAATGAGTTTGACTATCATGGTATGTGTCACTTTAATTCTCAAAACATTTGAATATGTGCATTTAATTTTCCTTTGATTCATGACGTGTTCTTGGACTTTATGCCTTTTAACTTTTCCATACCTGGGGGGGTGACATAATTCCCTAGCAAGTTGGTTCCCTTAGGAGTGAGTTTCCACTGGTTGGGTTCATGAAAGGTCATCGTCCATTCCCACCATACTTATCACGTTTCATCATCTTCCCTCTCATCTATCCCCTGCATTGGTTTGAGCATTGGGTTTTCCAATCTAGTTAAGGGTTGTACCTTTCCTTGTTAGAAGAAGGGGATAAAGGCCCAGAGGGTAAAAGTAGTTGGAAAAAGATAAAATCCAAAATATCAAAACCTTCAGATGCTTCACCCAAGGATATCCAAGAAATCAATAAAAGGATTCTCAGTAAGAAAAAGGAGGGACCCATAAAATAAATAAACTCAAGACCTATTTTGAGGATAGGGTGTCACATCACGAGAAATCATATTAGGTCCATGGGCATGTAGAGGTATGAAACTACCATTTAGTTGCTCACCACACCAAGGTAGTGGCTCTTGGTAGCATATCCAAGAGAAAGGGGTTCTCATCACGAGCCAACCTTCTCATCTCCGTGAAATGTGTGTGGGTAACATTGTCACCACTGGTCACCATGCCATGGCAGTGTCCCCCGGTTATTCTCTTGAAGAAAAATCAATAAGATAAAAAATTAAAAACGAATTGAATCGGATAGGAAACATTTGCATCCATGACAAGGTGCAGCTCACCCTCTTCAGAGGCACCCACGGGTAATCCCTACATTTCCCTATCATTATTGAACCCCTTGCTCAAACATATCCATACAATCTCATTCACTTACGTGACCTAGATTGGTCTTCACCTAGACACACCCCACATCTAAGGAGAGTTATCCCAATAGGACGTCCTGACAAGCTCTCCAAACCTGGCTTTTAGAATAGCATAACGTCTTTGAGCACTTGTCTGGGAAAGGGGGGTTTATGCACATGTTTGGGTAACTTGATTATTAGATGTGATTTACATTGCTATGATCCATGTGACTTATGAGCCCATGGAGAGCGTACTTGTTGTTGCTAGAGGATCACACTCAACAGACAGGTACATATGTGGAAATTATTAGCACGGAACTCCATAGGGTTAAAATCCCACCAGATGGATGTTGAGACCCCAGCTAGGGGCAGACATATACCAGAGGCTTGCACCAGAGAGAGAGGAGGACGTTCCACCAGAGACAGCTTGGCAGGCCTGGACCCAGGGGGGTCTTTCCCTCCCACCATGACGTTGTCCTTTGAAGGCCCTTAACATCATCACTCAAAGCCTTGACGTCACCCAGTTGAGGCATCCAGCTTGATGACGGTTTTGGTTGGCACGTATGGAAATTCCTTAGGGGTTTTGAGCCCCAATGTTTCACTTGGAGGGATAACGTTCCAGAAAGGAGGCTAACGTCACCCTAGGAGGGTCATGACATCACCCTAAAAAGATAAAATTAGGGTTTTATTTGACAATTTTCTGTAAAATTGGATTTTCTCATGTAAACTAGCCATGTTGACCTTTTTGACCTAATTTTGTAATTAAAGGCCATGTCGGCCTTTTTGACCTAATTTGTCATTAAAGGCCATTTTGATTGTATAAATAAGGGATTTGGCCCTTGTATTTTTCATCATTCTTTCACTCACACAAGTGAGGTCTGAAATTGATCTCCCTTAAGGTTTATTGGTTGAAATTAAGTGGTGTGCAACTCTTGGAGGAGGCTTATTTTGGTGTTTTTGGGAATTTTCTTGGTGGAAAGTCTTCAACTAGGCTATTTGCTAGATTATTCTTGGTGAATGTAAGTGAATTTGTGCAATTCTTCTTTTCTTTGAATGGTTATAGTATCTTTAATTTTCATTTTACTAATATTATGAAATTTCTAGCTTAAAACCCTAGGAGACTAAGCACATGTTATTTTCCTTGTCTCAATAGATTTTAACCTACTATATTTTGCTATAAAACCCATCCTTTGAAGCATGTGTTAGATCCCTAGCATTTTATCACTCTAGCATCATTTGTTTCATCGAGCCTTTATTTACCTCAAGCTTGAGCTAAAGAAGAAGTAAAATTGTTAGGACCTAGGGTTACCTACTTCCTAGTAGTCGTTTTCCTTCTAGGGTTTATTGATTGAAGCCTTGGGTTACCAACACCTCAACCATCATCCCTCTTATCCTTATTTCACACATTATCATTTGATTCCTTCAATATTGCTACTACAAAAATTGACTCCATTATCCCTAAAGACATTGATCTAGACCTTATACTTGATTGATTGATGAGAACAACCCTTAAATATTATACCTCAAGCTATTTACTAACCTTTCCTAACCCTAGAATAGACTAATCTACTAACATTATTGTTGTTGTTACAAAATTAATCTATAGCCACTTATTACAGCAGTAAAATCTCTTAAAAGCAATTACTAAAGTTGATTTTTACATTGCCTCATTAGCTTCTGACAAGTGCTAGCATATTGTTATTGTTAGATTATCATTTTGGGTCATTTTGAAGCTTGTTTAAGGCATAACTTGTGAAGCTATCATCGTATATTTATTGTTGTTATAAATTTATGGTTGCTTCATCTTATATCAACTTATTTCTTTCATTGAAAAGTCCAAGGTTTTATGAAGCACTAACATCAATTGTTACTTGCAAAAATAGTGTTTTCTTGTTGTATTGTTCTAGGAAGGTACATTCAAGCATATATTGTCTTCATATTGTTAAACCTTTGGGACTTTATGATCAGTGTGACTTGTGAGAGGGGACAACTTTCCTTGATACCTTTACCTTTTCCTTCTCAAACCCCCAAGTCACAGGGGACGTCTCCCCTGGGATTTCATCCCTAAATAGAAAGAGGTGTCTTATTAAGGTGACAGTGATAGGACAACCTCCTATTTGTTAATGAATGCAGCTATAGGAGACATCCTCCGGCTTACAACCTGTGAAATGTGTAATATAGCAACTATGTGAAGTCTTACCCTCAGCTTAAAAACATGAGATAAATCCCCTAATAAAGGGTTTGTGGTTCCATCCTGGGACAAAGGGTAGGAATGTATATGGCATCCTCCATGACGTGAGAGAGAATAAATCCAGATGATTATCTGATGTAAGAGTGATCTTTTGAGTTAGGGAAATCCCGAAAATCATCAGGCACATCATCATGAGAATAAGAATGAAGATGATGTGATGGCCTCCTCTGAACAGCAGCAGAATTGATTTGAAGACTCTAGATGATTCTCCTGCTTGGTGGTAGTGGGAAAGCAGATCTGTAGAGCAGACGTGACTATGTATGAGGATAAGTGCAAGTGTGAGGACCTATCTCATCTGTGTAATGCAGTGACTCAGGTCTATGGCATCCCTATGGATGTGGCCCCTAGTGGATGAGCACTAGTGGGTGTATCAAATCCTTTGTTATATATTGTTCAAGAGTCAGACCTACATGTAACCCTAGTTACTATGTAAAGGGCACAGGTCGACCCTATCTTATTGTGTCTAAAGATAAACTGTAAAAAGATAATTAATAGTAATAGTAATTACTATAATAATAAATAATTAATATGTCTAAGTGAGGTCGGCCATATTGTGCCATTAGACACTTCAGTTGATAGGATAAGTCTAATATAAGTAAGATGAAATCTTTCATTTGTAGATACACA
>SNQJ01S0015923.1:116915-139163 GCA_010110895.2 Picea sitchensis | reverse complement strand
TCCAATCAATCTCTTGCTAGTTTGCTTCTAACCTTTTCCATGAGCCATCTCCTCAATATATAGGAGAAGATAGATTAGTTACTTGGATAGGAAATGATCCCAAGAAATCTGGAATGCCAGTTCTTGAACAACCATTCAAAAGCCAACTCATCCTTCTAGAAGATTCATTTCTAGAAGGTTCGAGATCTTTATCTTTTTCCTCTTTAAAAACATGTTCGCACCCTGAAAATAAGGTACAGTGCGAACTTCTCGCACTCCAGCTTAATGCAGCCTGCGAGAATTAGGCATTCTCGCAGGAAAGTATATAGGCAGCCTACAAACCTCTTCAAAAACATGAATTCTGGAAGCAGACAAGTGTAACTTTTCTCAGGAAAATGTCCTTAGTGAAGAGCTTGATTTTCCATCATCATGACATTATCATGATATCATCTCGACGACCAAAATTATGGATAACAGTCGCCCTGTACGGATTTGTACGGAACTGGTCAGTTCGAAGTGTTAAGAACACACACACACACACACACATATCGATATAAAGAAACAATGATTAAACAATACTAATTAATACTCAATAACTAAATATGTTATGAAGAGACACCTTCATGATGGAAGGTCATGTCTCTTATGAAATGGCACCCCTGTGTGGGTATATATACTAGTCCTCATTTTCATTTGTAATCATCTGATCTATCTCATTCATTNTACTCAATAACTAAATATGTTATGAAGAGACACCTTCATGATGGAAGGTCATGTCTCTTATGAAATGGCACCCCTGTGTGGGTATATATACTAGTCCTCATTTTCATTTGTAATCATCTGATCTATCTCATTCATTCTTATACGTTTACTCAATATATTATTATTTCATCCTAAATGTATTATTTTATATTCCATATATTTTGGATAACTTATGTGTGGATTAACATTGTTCGCTACATTTGGTATCAGAGCCTTGTTTTTTTTATCCTCGCCATTTATTGATCTAGATTTTGGCCAATTTTCATTTCTTAGAGTTTCTCTGATTTGGTCCTTGACCACCAATCGACCCTTGGCTTGGCCTTTAAAAAAATCAAATTCAGTTGGAAAAAAAGTATTATTCTCTTGCTATATGAGAAGATTTTTGAAAGAAAACAAATATTAATCTACTACAAGAAAAAAAAAATAGAACCAGAAACCAACCACCATACAGTCAACTGCCGCCAAATTAACTGTCACCGTCGTACTTTATACTGTAGTTGTCATACACTGCCACAAATAGAGACTTGGGATTTCATGCCCAGCGGGCCGAACTAGGAACTCACAAGGGCAGACCAATTAGAACCTGCCAAGCTATAGGAAATTAGTAACTCAAATGAGCCAGACCTCATGGAAAAACAAATCACTTATGATGGCCTACTTATTTTTTTAAAAACTTCATTTGACCCATTTGACAATGCCTACCTATGTTTACAACCTACCAATAACCAGGACTCACAAAGAGAATAAAGAAAGAGTGGAACAACCTACCTGTTTGTTATGGAAACATGGCTCTTTACTTTCTTTTTTATACTATTTGCCATTACTTAATGTGCATCTATCCAACTGTGTTGTGTTATTCAACCACCCTTTAATTGACTTTCTCACTTACTAAACATAGTTAGTTATCTTACGTGCTTAGGTCGTATCATCAGATCAAAACTTGACTATGGAGGATTCATGAATTACTACCATATATAATATTAGATTGGGGTCTTAGACCAAGACTATAACCTTTGAATGTTGAAAGGAAAACTAGGCACTAAAACAATCTTGGATCATTTCATCATTGGAAATGCATCACTGTGTGCCTGAACTTCATAGATATCTCTTATGGGGGTGGGTGGGCACTTTAACCTTCGCTATTTACCGCTACACCTCAGCCTATCTTACTTTCATGTATGTAACTTGGTCAGACTTCCACTTATCACTTTACCCTAGAAATTGAGTGCAACCCAACTCATTGATGAAGCCATGAAGTAAGACTAGGGGAGGCATGGCATGCTATGAACCCTTTACCTTACCTTGCCTTCCTTTACAAAGAATTCTTCTTGGCACCACTATTTTGTTGATACAGGCGGGCTTCAACCCCAAAAATGCTTTGATGAATTCAAACAACATTCTAGTGCATGCTTGTGAAGACATCATTGCTCATCGGGGAACTTAAATGGATTTTCTTCTTTATTAACATGGCCATTCCATGAAATTTCTCTCTGATTGGATGGATTGAATCGATTACTTTGAGGTTTTGTGCCTTGATGCTACTATAACGTTTGACGAGAGGCTAGAGACAAGGAGAGGAAATAGATAGTTAGAGACATCTCGAGAGGGGTGAGGTGGACGGAATGATGAAAATGAGCAAACACACCACAAGATGTGTTGCACTGAATGAACCCAGACGAGATAGACGTGCGAGATGCAGTGAAAGGATTTAGACATTGATGCTTATATATGTTTTTGCTACACTCAGTCTATTTTCTTTTTTGATTGATTGCTAGATCGATCACACAAACCTGTCCACCAAGCAGGGAAGGAAGGGACTACACGAGCCATCACACCCTGTGGACCCCAACCTCAGGATGGAGGGAGGATGATTATAAGTCTTACCCTATGAGCCGCCCGATAAATTCTCATTTAAAAATGCCCAGTTGCTTTGATATAAAACTGATCAAGTATATAGACTCTCCCTGGATACCTACAAGAGACATCCCGCCAAGACCTAGGGATTTCACCTCAAGCAGCACACGGTGGAGCCGAAAGCCCACAGTAATATTATATGATTGATCAAACTTTTCACTTGATGCTTTGACCTGCCCATTGAGAGAATGAAATCTTTGTTCCTATTGATCTAGGATACATGTATTCTCTTAATTCTTACGAACTCGAGATGAACTATGGCTTCAACCAACAAATCTGACCTATGAGAGATACTTTGTCCATCCTACTACCTTGTTGCCTTCATCGATCGGAGACCTTCCAACCTGCCTTCGTCGACCTTGCGACTTGTCTTCGATCAACCCTTGTTGCACGCCTTCAAGAATCGGTGATCTCTGCATTGATCCATGAGAAGAAGCGTTTTAATGGAACTGTGGCCATGTTTACGTTCCCAAGTTTGCTTTGTACGATTTCGGCAAATCCTTTAGGTAGGCCAGCAATTACCTTATCTTTCCAAACATGAGATTGTGAATCATTGATGTTGTAGATAGACGACACGAACGTATATTTGTACCATTTGTAGTCCCGCAACATTGATATCTTCAGATTAGAAGGGTCGTTCGATGTCGTTTCTCGTCCTTCTTCTCCACAGAAATGAATGATGATTGTGGAGAGCAGAGTTGTAGAAAAATTGAACATTAGCTTCTTCTGAGAATCGTACAAGACTTCTCTGTGCTCATTATGCTTCGGGGACCACTCTTTAGCATGCTTAGCTGTAGGGGATATACTTTCCCACCAGCTATGCAGTATTCCTATGAACCCATGAGTAATGATGTAGTAGGCTCGTTGTTGATCTCCATCGCAGGCAATCACTGCATTGACAGAGACAGTCATGAGGTTTATCATACGGTTGATTTGATCGTCGTTTAAACCGTCAATGGACCATGGGAATATTGATTTCTCGTTGAAACTGGTGAAGTGTGTAGCCATTTGGTCATTGTAGGCGAGATCGATTGGAACAGGTCTTACCTTCTTGTTGATAGCCAATATTATTTTGGGCAGATCATCAACATAAATTTTGTAGCTACTTTCTTCTGAAGAGAGAATGAACATTTCCATATTAACACGTGGCCATCAGGCCCTCTTTTTCTTCGCATATCCTGTCTGAACCTAGGGGTTACCCATTTCCATAGGTGGGGTTGTTTCTTACTTCATTAACTTACTAGGGTTTTCCTCCCTTGGTATCACCTTTTTTTATATAATGATTTAATCTTATATAAGATGATTGAATTAGGTTGCAAAATTTCCACTAGCACTTTTCGAAGGTGCCCATTGACTCTCCATCAATTATCTATGTAGGCATAAT
This sequence comes from Picea sitchensis, assembly GCA_010110895.2. NCBI lineage: Eukaryota > Viridiplantae > Streptophyta > Pinopsida > Pinales > Pinaceae > Picea > Picea sitchensis. Next base: position 135,124 of record SNQJ01S0015923.1, on the reverse strand, counting down.
CACAGGGAGGGGAACTTGTTTCTTTCTTCCTGTAGACAGTCGGGTGGTTGCCTCTGAAGCCCCATCTGTCCTACTTACGTAGCGATGCGGTACGGTTCATGGCGTATACCTCCTCCCAGTGTCTTGTCTTAACTCCTACCTTGGTTATTTCACCCTGACTATAGGGGGTGGGCTAGTAGACCTTGATATCCTTACACTTATCATTGTCCAATAAACTTTAGATCATCTTTTCGATGACCCTTTGACAGTCACAACATTTACCTCCAAGTTACCTCACAATGGCGAGGGTAGAATACAAATGCGTAACCATTCCATTACATGCAGTTGCCTATCCGTTTCTATGTATTAAATATGGTTCACCTTCGGACTTGACACATTTTCTTGGTACTTATTCCATCTCTCTTCCCAAGGGGTGCTAAGGACGATGCCACTCCATTAGGAACAATTCATCTCATCCAAATTCTACTATCCAAGGTTGGATATTCAAGTCAAGATCTAACGAGACAACGTCGAGGGGGGGATTAAGGCTCCACTCCACCACTTTTCTATCTATCTCTATTTCAAAAGTGTGGTGTGCCAAGGATCCTTCTTCGCGTTACCCTTCTATCCAGGAAACTCGCACGATTTTCAGACCAATTAGGATCCCGAATGACCTGTCACGAGGTGGTCGATGCATTCGATTACATACCAATTTCATAGGTGGAACCGCTGAAACTCGAGCCTGATCTCAAGCATTTACCCAAGTGGTTGCTATTTACAGCGTGTCATCCAAAACACCCCAGTGCTCACTGCTGACCAAGTTTTCCTTCTTACCAACGTCCCCTAAGCATAGCTCTAGTGCTTTCCCTGATTCACGCAGTTGAGATGTATTTCCCTCTTGCTGGGGGGTGACCACGGTATGGTCTTCCATAACTTATGACCTGAAGAAGCTATTCCACTCTAAAGGTATACTCTATCGTGGCATCTTTGATAGGACCCTCCTTTCCCCAAGGTCTTCCCAAGACTAAAATAACCCTTTTTGGGGCATATTCGTCTTGATTGACATTCTTCCACCGTTATTGGGACACTGGTCCTTAATGGCATTATGTTATGCCAGTGCAGATGTCACTGGTCCTCTGGGTGGAGTACTTGTCCTTAATGCATTTTTGGTTCTAGCCTTGGTTAAAGATACCTCTTATATATGTGAATGTAGAGTTGAGCATAAGAGCGCCACTTTTGGTTGACGCGTACCACTCTTTGTTTATGGTTTGTTTGGATTGGTGTGGAGATAGGAGGTCGCTTTGCTAAGGAGAAAGGAGACAATTTGACTTCAGAACCCTTTCGATTTCTTTGTAGCTAGGTTCATCATTTTCATTCCATCCCTTTTCTACCGCAAGGTGGGACATGTCCATGAGAAGCTTCAGTCCATTTATTCCAGCCATTTTCTCAAGTAGATCAGGTTGTCCCTCTTGGGGGAAGAAAGGGAAGATTATATTCAGATGGTACTACTGTCCCTCTGCTCGAATGGGAAGCACGTTTACAGTTTTGAAATAGGCTTTAAATTGGAAAAATAGAAAGACACGTTCAGTACTCGAAACAGGGCAATATGAGCGCTAGGAAGGTCGATCGGATTAAATGATTGAACCAATTTCATTACCTCTCCGTTATCTCTTTCTTTTATCTTATGAGCTCTGAGTTCTATTCTCTTTGGAAGGAGTCGTTCTCGTTCTTATCTTTTAGTATGAGTTGTCCTCCCTGATATCTGTTTATCTATTTCTCTTCTTATCTGATGAGTAAGTCATTCTAAGTTATGAGCTTTCCTCTCTTGTATTAGTATGAGATATTTGATCTCTTTCTCTGATAAGCTATGAGTTGAAAGTAGGAGCTATGAGTTATTTTCTGAGGAGTAGTCACTTTAGTGTTATGACTGATTAGTTCCAGTATCGGTTTGAGTATGAGCTTTACCAGTTATATGAGATATGAGTTCTAGTTCTAGTTCTTAGCTAGTTGTATGAGTTGTTTAGTTGTAGCTGCATTTAAGGCTAGTCACGCAACAAGTTGCTCTGTTGTAGGCAAAAGCCTCTCTGACCTGTTGTATAGGCGCTTGTTCAAGGATGTAGATGGCCTATACTTTCTTAACCTCTTGATGAGGTATAGTGATTCATTACTGTAAATACCCCTTCTCTAAGGAACAACTACTGGCATGGAGTTAATGGAGCGGAGAGTTAGAGTTGAGAGTTCGCCTAAGAGGCTTGATGGAACTTGAAGTGAGTAGCTTGAAGTAGTGGCAGGGCACCAATTCATAGCGTAGCAGAGATGTGATAGCTCTGTTATAGTAGAACTATCCAGGTAGCTTAGTTCGTAACTTCTAATACAAGTAGAAAGAATTCAGATTGCTCCTTTCTCTATAGTTGTGGAGAGAAAGAAGGAGACAAACACCTTCTAGGCTTTTCGTGGGTCAACTAGCTTTGTTTGAGTTGCCTAGAAAGTGAAAGACAAGTTCATCCCCACAAAGAAGGAGCCTTATGCGCCTTCAAAGGCGAGTAACGTTTACTACACGAGCTTGAAAAGGAAGGTTTACCTTGAATGGAATCCATCCCTAAACTAAACCTACCTAAACGAACTCTATCGAGTCTTAAACCGAAAGGGAATCCCTATTCCTCTCATTCCTAAGCCTAGCGTAAACAAACCTTACTTGCAAAAACAGTTACTCGCCTGGTCACAACCATTCATTAACCTGCCTTAGCTGGGCACTGGCCCAATAAGAGACTAAGAAGCGAGGCGAACTTATTTTGAGAGACTCAACCATTGAGTCTACCAAGATTTTCTTTCTTTTATAAATCCGTCGTTTCGCTCCCAACCACTTCCTACTTACCGGTCTAAAGCAAGCTTCCTTACCTTCCTTATACTAAGCTACCAAACTACTCCTTTCTACCAAACAAGGGATGATAGCGTTCCTTCCCTCTAGAAGGATCGGTCGCTCCACTCCTTTCCTACTGACCCAACTACTGAGTGAGCTAACCGGGTACTACTAAGACCAAAGTGAAGGTTATACCAGCAAGGGCAACTACCATAAGCCGAAGGCGGTTAGGGAGGAAGCCTACCTTAGACCAACAAGTAGTATTGCACCGCACAAGTAGGATTTAGTAGTAGAACGAACCCTAATTAACCTTTGGAACTTTAGGGTAACTTCTTTGCTACATGTTTGCTAATCGAGTCTATTGAGTGGGCTGTGAATTTTGCTTCAACAGGGATATTGGATTGAAGTTTGTATGCTTCCATGGATGAAAGAATTGATTCTACAAAGTCAGATTGGAACTCATATGCTTCTACAAATGAAAGAGTGGATTATTTGGCATCTTTGGATTCGAATACCTAGTTTACTCTTATATTATTCCCTTCTCTAGTGGATTCATTGTGCAACTGGTCAGACATTAACATCTATCGAATTAGTCAAGTTGATATGTCGTCTTTTGTCAAATAACTCCATCCTTAACCCATGCAATTCGGTGAGTTGCACCACTCCTTCAAAGAAAGGAAATGACAAGGAAGCATCAAAGAGAGAACAACATCAATAGATCATACCTTTGATATCTTCTCGAAGCTTCAAAATCAAATGAGATTTCTCTTCCCGCTAAACTTGACAAGGGAAAGCTTGTCTTTCTAACTCGATTAGTTAGTGCTTATGAAAGTGTTGGCTTAAGAGCAGTTGCACCCATAAAGCAATAGCTTAAGATTCATTTATCTATTTCTCTATGAATAGATTGGATTCTGATGAGTAAGCCGGTTGCAGTAAATACTTTTCTAATAAAGTCAAGAAAGGCATTAACTAATAGAAGGCACTAACTCCAATCTCACTCCTAATTTTGACTGGCAGAATCAGATTCAATTATAGTGGCCCTCGACCTTTTTAATCCCCAATTAATAGTAATTGTTTCTAATAGTAGGGCGTTTAATAGTAGTCAGTCAATAGTCGACCTTTTAGATAAACCTTCTCCTTTAATAAGAAAACCTTCCTCTATTGAATCCTAATATCCATCCATCTATAAGTTTCTATAACTATAGGCTCTGACAAATAAATTAGCTGATCGGGAATCCTATTTAGTAATCCGTCGATCTGGAAGTTGATCTTGTTTTACGGGCCCCTTTACTAGTATGCAGTCGAACATCCTTTTCTTTTTCTTAGTTAGGAGGCCCCCTTTTCTATTTCATAATAGTAGGGAATGAATAATAACACTTTTCACTTTACTTTGAATGCACGTTACCATTAAACTTCAGGGTGTAGGAAGAACCATAGGAAGATAGATCTCACGTGGTTTACTTACACGTCGAGCTTTCCTTTGTATATTTCTAACTATAATTGGCATTCATTAGGCGACCTCCCTTTGGATTAAGGATTTATCATAGGGTCAGTTGTCTCAGCCGCACTACACCCCAATCATATGTGTCTTTTCAGGGTTGTTGCTTGCCACTTAGTATCGATAAGCTGTAACAGGGGTTTGGATTAAGTCCAATGAATAAGATTTGATCACGTAGATGTAACTAGCTCACAAGCTCAGTGAACTACATTAACAAAGGGAGGATCAAAGCAATTTGGGAATTCACTTTTACAGGCCGTGGTGATCTCATCTCAGAGATATAGGTTCAAATCTTGTTCTTCCCACTTGTTCTATGTTAGTTGCATGTTTCCAGTAGATTGATAAATGCATCGTATGTAGTATAGAAATCGTCCATGGAGAATCAAACCTGCTGATCAATGATAGTGTATCATAATAAAACAAAGCATTGTTCCCCCAATAAGAAATTGATTAAACTAGAATCATAGAGAATCAATAATTGAATGGACTGCTGAGTGGCTTGTGTAAGATTTTTGTGTTAGACCAAGCCCCTTGAACTAGAGGAGACTACTTTGAAGGAACGATCCAGATGCATCGGGCTCTCGTGGTTGTGTGCCAATTTCATTCACTGATCTACTTAATTAAGTAATTCGTAGTGGGATATTGCTTCATTGTGTTTGCCCCTCACCCTTCTTCTCCCATTCATAGCCTATAAGTGTTCTCGTGCCTTCCTCCTTGACTCGAGACCTAATGGACAACAAATCATCACTTAGGGGTAGTTGGAATAGTAGTTCTCTAGCTTCCTGTTGTGAGAACTCAGTGTTTCTCTGGAGCCATCAACTTTTTCGTGGCTAGGGTTGGTTTTTCTATTGAAGATACTGAACAATCAAATAGAGCTTAATGAATAGCCAAAACACTTCACTATTAGATACGTATTACTCACCTGGGAAAATAGATCATTGGTAGGCTTAACCACAGAAATGAATTCCATTGGCCAATTATGTATTTCTTTATTTTTTCATTCCTGAGGGAAGGAGAGGATACGTTCCTAATATTGGTTTTGCGTACCACCATACAATGACCCGGGTGAAATTTTTACGGCAGCTAGCCCTACTCCTATTATTTGAGAAACGAGTTATGTCGAATCAATCATAGTAGGGTAGCTTGAGTTGGTTTTAGAACAAGTAAGTTGATTCTAGTTAGCGACTATTTGATTAAGAAGTGAGCAGAACGATCTACTATTATGATTTAAGGTTCGGGCCACTTGAGCCGTTAGCCTTTGAAATGATTGCTTATTATTGAATGAATTCATTTCAGAAGTGGGTGAATATGATGATTGGGAGGTCCGGGTAAGCTAATTAGAGTGCATTCAATGCCCTACTAGATATAAGCTCGAGTTTAAGCAGTTAATCTCGGACGTGCTCTACAAAAAAAGAATAATAATAGGGGTTGTTAGGATGTTAATCTTTATCTACTAACCCTGATGGACTCGCCAACGCCCTTGGGCATCTCACATTGAGTTATTTCTTCTTTCCCTTATCTCATTTACTTGATTGCCTTTAATCAATATACGGGGGCCCTCTTATGATAGTTATACAACCTTACTAGTGAACCCTACTCGACGTTATCCCATCAAGTCCACCTTTTATATCGGATTTCGGGGCTGGAATTAATAATAGTGGGGCGGGTAAGCTTAAATCATAATAAAAAGTATTCCAACCATTATAATAAGGGGGAAGCACGTTAATGAAGAAGGCAATTCAATAGTTATTTTTTAATGTCATACTTTGCTTACGGGTGGGTGAGATGACTAAACATGCTTATATAGAGAGGTGGGCAACCATAATAATAGTAAGGGTACCTTGGATTGATTCTTGCATGCGATGACCCCTCTCGATCATTTAGTAGGAGGCATTAGAAGTTGGAAGGTTGCATCTCGATTCTTATTTAAGGGCCTGGAAGCGAAGATCAACACATTGCCCCTCAACCCTAGCTTTAAGGTGTGAGTGGCTTAATCGTATATTAATTTAAGGGTCTCCTCAACCCGACCTATTTTTGATCAATTTTGAAATGAATTAGGCCTCCTTCTCTCTATATATTATGAAGAGAAGAGAGGAGCTTAAGTAATAATAGGGGTAGACTCAAGTAAATCGAACTTGATAGCAATAGCTAGCCCCTTCATAAGTACCTTGTATTCGAGAGAGAAAGGTGGCAATTAAAACCTTGACCTAGGGAACCCAACTAATATTATCGCCTGGCAAGCAAGCTCTTATATACGCAATGACAAATCCCCCTACTACTATGAGTTCCCCTACCCTATATAATCCTGAGCATTCAACACCTTAATGGAATGAACAACTTCAAATAATAAAATGCTTTTCATATAAAATAACGTGCTATATGTGAGGGAATGAATATGTCAGTACCTCCCGGTGGGGGTTTCATTAATACATGGTGTTGTTGTTCCTCTATTCCCTTAGGCTTTTCTATATCTTGGGCCCATATATTCTAATAAGGGCAACTCTTCCTTATTCCCTACTATGCTGCAATTGCGTCAATGATCCAAAATTATTGATACAAATCTTTTAGGGCCCCCCCATTTCTTATGGAAGTGGTCTACAATTCAATATGAATAGGGGGATGGGCTGGATATAGTTGACAAGTTATTCAATAAAAGAGAGTATAGTAGAGAGAATGTACGTCGTGGAAAGAAGAACCCCTTATTAAAATATACGGGTAGAACCCCCACCCCATTATGAAAAGGTTGGCCAACAATAATCGAGAGGGCGAGTGCTCTCGACAATCACATTATTACATACGTAATATGAATGCATGTTGGTCGTTAATACGTATATAGGAAACTCAACCTAGTAGGGTACTCTTGAAACACCCTACTATAATGAATAGAGAGCTACTAACACTCTACCTTTTGAATATATATCGACAACTATTATTTAAGGTTGTGTCTCACGGCACAACCCATTATTTTTTAGTAAAGGCGAACAAAAGGTCAATATAATTTATGCCTATACTTTAAGATGGGTGGAGAGCATGATATGGCATTGAGAAGGGGAGTGATTTGTTATTCAAGCTCTAGTAGTATATTAGTCTTGATTACATATTAACAAATGCCCTACTCACTCATTAAAAATAGGGAGGGGAGAACTAACTTCCCCCTACGATGGCGTTCAAGTGGCTTCCGTGGACCACCCTATTATTATATAAGGCCTCTTTTTGTTTTTCATTTCAAGGAGGATGGCGACGCTTCTCTTTATGCAATTTATTCTGTATAAAAGGGGGGCCATCATCATATCCCAGTGAATCACTTCCAACCATTATAAAGGGGTTCATATTGGAGTAGGTATCGATAGGACAAAGATAACAACTATATAATCTTATATACTACCGACTGACTTACACTCCTAACTGCTCACTCTAAATCTTTGTTGACCAATCATGGCCAATAGTAGGGGTGCTCTATGCATCTTTCTCTGATCACATTCCCATCACTAGTAGTACCGAACTACTTCAGGAAGGGTGTATCGTCCAGTTGGTCCTGTAGGAAAAGAACCTCTCCCTTTTCTATAAAGCCATCTAAAAAGAGAATTGACGTTTCCACATCCAATTCAATATGACCCTTATTAGTCTATCCGCAGATACGAGTCTATTCTCTACGTATGAACAACGAAACCCATTTGCCAGTATAACGTTCATTCATATATAATAGAGGTGGGATCTAGAATATTTCTTCTCCATTTACCTCTAGGTTGGTTGTGTGAAACCGACATCCCAGGCATTTCTCTCCATGTAATTCATCAACGTGCAATGCTCACATTGGTACCTTCGGGACACTTGACATAGCCTTGAATAGGTAGTAACACACTCATCTTGCCTGCATGTTTAGGAGAAAATGAAGAAATCACTTTCTATTGCCATATCAAGCTCTATCTAAACAAATAAATGGAACCCCAACATTTGATTTTGATCCGCTAATCCTAAACACTATCCTTTTCCTCTCAGTGGCTGATTCTCACTACCAACTAGAAGACTTCTTATTCTTAGAACCTGCAACACTACATCAGGTCAAGTGAATGAGTCGAATAATTGGTGAACTCATCAGACTCATGACATGGAGATCGAAGCAACATATCATGTCTAGCATTACTAGCTTTCAAATCTATTTTAGTAGAGAACAACACTCAATAGATTTTCGCTTAGCTTGACCGACTCAAGTAAATGCTCGTCCCAGGGCTGTCTAGTCAATTCACACACAATTATCGGTCCCGTGGGGGAACGAATAGTGTCCTTTTTCACTTTGTCAAGCCGGGGTGGGTGGTGGGTTTCACGGAAGACTAAATCTAGGAATGACTCTAGAATAGTTCTTAAGCTACATTGTTCAAGCATTTCAATCTTATACTAGTGATCTCCGGTTCCAACCATTCCTGCTAAGGAAAAATCCATTCGTGGAAAAAAATCCCAAAGGTTGACCATGAGAGTGTTATTTACCCAGAATCATAGAGGTATGGAGGGTGCAGAGTTCCCTTTCCTAGGAAGAACGGTGAGAACACAAGTATTTCTTCATAGTAATTTTGTGTGATCCACTAAATGAAGTAATTCCAGTGGAGTGGACAAGATACGAGTACGAGTACCCAAATCCATATCAGAAAGGATTTGGCTTGATCATAATGAAATAAATCCCTGCAATCTTTAACTATATAAGATACCTAAGCTTGAGCTTGAAACTAAACCAAAAAGTGGGAAGACGAGCTTTGACAATCCCCAAATCCGGATATGAAGTGAAGGTTGCAATTCTCCAGTTAGAATATAACCATGTCAAGTTCAATTTCATGATGTGGAACCGAATGTTTATGAGTAACCCTTTTCAAGTAATGCAGGCGAAGAATTAGGAACATAACATCAGCAAGGAGAGACTAACTTGTTTAGAGACCACTAAATAGTTATGCGCAGGGAGAGATCGTATCCGTAAGAGTATGAGTTTATAGTAATATAGTAGAGGGACTCCTTTCTAGTCTAGGGATATTCCCACCGTGTTTATCTTCATTCAATGCCCCTCTGCTTGAGGTGAAGGATTTGGCTTTCGTTGTTCAACCATACCTTTCTTTTATGTGCCCGAGCATCCGCCTAATGCATGTCGATAGAGTGACGATAGATGAATGAACACAAAGCACTGAATGAATTGAGTTTTACATCTCGGCATTCATTTATATTCCTTCTTTCTTTGGTTTTCCCTTTTTAAAGGAACATTCCCATCTCGGTAGGTTTCTTAAAGCTTGAGTTCTAAAGTATGAGAATATAAAGAAGGAAGGTGCATCAATAGAATTCCCAACTACATCGTAATTGGTATAGGAAAGAAAATTGGGATCATCTGAGGGGGACATTCTTCACACAGTCGATGTCGATTCTGTCTCTGATCGGTGAAATCAATCGAGAAAAGTGGTTATATGCTTAACACATGGAATTTTCATTCAGAGCTACCAAGCAAAGAGGATTTCTCTTCCTTCTAAGATGCCCCATTCGTGAGGGTAATTTATTGCAGCACTATTGAAGTAAATATAGAACCAATGAAGAGTGAGTTCCATGTCAATGGATCTTGATGATGAAAAGAAAGCTCTTTAGCTTGCACAAATACCCTCTCCGATAAGTACCTGCAGATAGCCTAGTAGATTCACCTACTGCATGTGTAGCACGTACGAGTTCACACTTTCAACATGTACTGTAATATACCTATCTGGTAGTTAGTCAGCCTATCCCTTTTATTAGTACTATTTCATCTCTTTGTTATGTCAATGCTTGCCGTCTAAGTATTGGGGAAAGTAGGACATAACTGCACCGATGACCTATGATGTGGGCTCACTGGAGATAATTGGCAAGACGTAGATAGCAGGCACCTAATGGTAAGCTCATTGATTTCTCATAATCGCGGACACCTCAATGTAAGTTAATTTATTGATGGAAAGAGCAGACAATGGTTCTGGTTGGGTTGTTGCTTCAACCTGTGTGAAAGGTGCTTTCTTTCTGACTTGTGATTTGGGCAGTGCTAGTGATAGGAGTAGCCAATTCATATCGAAAAAGTCAATGAATTGACGACGCTTTCCCTCCTATCAGAGTTGGTCAAAATGACCAAAATCGATCTCTTGAAATTGCATAATTACATATATAATTCATCCCAGAATGATATCTCTCATTCAGACTTGGATCATGGAAATCAGAATGACATATCTCCTTCATGAAACAAGAGCGTAATTACATATATAATGCATGAACGCATAATTACATATATAATTCATGACTGGATTGACCTTGTCAACTCTTATCAGATTGATTTCTTCTTTTCTCAATTCTTCGATTGTGTAATTACGTATATAATAATATGAAATATCTCAAGAACGACTAATGGATACGAAAGGGTCATTGAATGAAATTGCTTGGTAAAGTCAAGGCGTAGTCTCGCCCTGGTATTCCACGTCAGGGATAGTGGAAAAATAGGATGGCAACTTGTCGTCGAATGAAAAGTCACCACTCACCCCGTGCCCATAAAAACATTCTAGCTACATGAGCAAAAGAGAGTGGCTCGAAGTTCTATGATATTCCCTATGGCTAGTGATTGATTACTTATCAATCAGGGGAAGTGAATGGGAAGTTGCGCCTCGAAAACAAGCGAATATTGAAAAAAATTATTTCTTTATCGCTAATCCATCACCCGACTAACCTAACCTCAACTCTGTTTTAGTGAAAGATAGTGGATCAATCATTTATTCCTCCTACACCAATCGATGGGATAAAGCTCTATCTCCTATCCGATTTCACACAGAGGAAGAATGACTAACTGGCTCTCTTCTCGTCACTTAACCTTCCTTTCCCTCCCTATCCTTTCCTTCCTCTTCTTGACGGGTATGACGAGAGATGATCTCGCATTACTTTCTCACTTGCATCTCAATGACCTTGCTTGCTTGACACCTACCCACATTACATTCTTTCTCTCATTTCAATCATGATTTCCTCTTTTTCTCCTCATCTTTACGAATATGAATGTGTTCGACCTGGATATGATGGATGACGTAATGCAATCTGATGGACCCAGGTGTGATGCGTTTGATGCTGGTGCTGAGAGTTCTGATTTTGATAATTATGGTGTTTCCTTTTCTTCGCGATGGTATCATACTAAGTGGGGTGACGCTCGATTGGAAATGATCCCCCACCAACTTGACTGGATCAAAGGAAGGACGTGGTATCAATCTAGTTTGATCCAGTTTGATCTGGCCTGGGCAAGGATGGGAAGGGAAGGAGACAGACAATGAGGTGGAAGGGGGGTGAGTCACTTAATGTTCATGAAATATGAAGTGTCAAGTCATATGACAAGCATAATTATTTCTCTAATGAGATATCTCTTTGTATACAATATTCTACAATATCATGGTACGTAAGTAAAGAAAGAATAAATGCTCCCTCACTTATAAAGCAAAAAGAAGGGCCCTTATAATATAAGAATTGAGTTTAATAAAATGCTCCGATAAAAAAAATACCAATAAGTAGCCAGCTAAGTTGCTTTCTCACTGTGCCCATCCACTTTCGTTTTCCCTACCCCAGTCAGTTGTTGAAGAAGATCGTTGATTGACCCAACCAATTTTTGGGGTTTAGTTGCCAACCTTCATATTATTTAGAGCCTGTTCAATGCTTTAATAATAAGGAAGGGGAATTTCTTTTTTCAATGATTGAATCTTCAAGTGCAAAGATGAAACCCGTTTGCTAGTTATGACTCCACACTTTTAACAAATAAGCAGTCCTTTCCATGCTATATTTCCTTTTCGTATGTCGGTCACATCGATCGCACTTTACCCTCTTCCAGAGAGGAACCTCACCCACCGATTGTCTGGGTTCAATGACATTTGAAGTGGAAATTATAGATCGCGCATGAATATCTATAAATTAATAATAATAAGGCAATTTGTTATTTTGTGCCCGACCTACTCCCCCGGAGCTATCTCTTCCTAGCTACTACAACCCCTTCAAAACCGGGGGGGGGGTTGAGGCTCTCTCTTCCCTAGTCCCGAATTGGCTACTCGAGAAACCTCTCATTATGGAGGTGAGCTTGCTTTAATAAACCTAAGGTGCAACTGTGGCATACATACATAATAGGTGATTTATCTTTATTACACACATAATATCTTAAGAGGTCATTTACGTACTCGGGTTCAAGGTCTTTAGATCAAGTGCCTTCCTATGCCTCATTCCCTTCCGCAATGGAAGACTAGAAACCAGATCGATCTGGAGAAGGGAACTATACTCCTAGAGCAATCTAAATCCGATCACCAACATTCCTATCTGCAAGCCCATGCCATAAAAAAGGATTTGATCTGACCAGATTGACGTCTCCCTCCTATTCATGATGACTTGGGATGCATGATTTCATGGGTCTTTTACTATGAACAAACTTAATCTGAATCGAATAAGATGCAGAGCATTTAATCCTGCTAGGCGGGGCTAAAAAATGGATTTTCCTTCGAGGGACATACCAAACATCTAGCCATGTGCTTATATTCCAAAGAAAGACCAAGGTTTACAAAGATAGAAGAGAAGGGTTCATAAATTCCTGGGCAGTCCAGGTACAGTTGGAGGGAGAAGAAGAACTATAGAAAGTAGTGATCAGATGCACAGATAAATATTCTTCTTATTATAAACCGCGAAATAGATAGTGATCTGGGAGAAATAATGCACATGAGGAATGTAGTAAAGGAGAATGGGCATCTATTGCATGCACTTCCAATTCTTTCTTTATCAATCAATTTTTTATTATGATGGATAGATAAATTTAGTTATTAGGGAAGGAGGTAGTGTATTTATGATTGGAGTGATCCATTCATCTTTAATTTGTTGAGACGTTAGTAATATAATATACTTTCTCTGGGTAGATTTGTGTAGTTGTTGATGAAAGGCGTTGTGCTTGTTATCGTCTTTGTTCTTGAAGTTAGGATTTCCTTGGATCAACTTTTTCTATGAAATGAGATTTGATGGAAGGAGGCTTGTATCGAAGGAGGATTCTCTTTAGACGTTAATACAAAATTGGATTAGTTTATTTGATTGCATGACCCGTCTTTCCGAGCGCCCCAATCGGTCGAGTCAAACTTGCTCGATAGTCGAGTCTTTTACATATGTATTAGAAACGTTGAAGAAAATAGATCAACTTGCTAGTCAACAACCTAACTTCCTTACCTTATTTAGGGTGGGTAGGCGTGGAAAGCTTGATCTTGACTGATCTTCTTGTTTCCATCCAGGTTTCATAGATTATATATGTATAAACCCATATTTCTAACAGCCTACTTACTATTTATTGCCAGGGTGCCTCTCGATCGAGCCCTCCCATCTGTCGAGTGTATTGAGTAGTATGTTCGAGTCGAGATGCGTGAAATAGGATAATGTTGGAGAAAGGACCCACATTAGCGACAACGTTCCCGATCTACTACCATTCGTGAAATATGGGATTAACCCTTCCCCTTATATAATATTTAATGAAGCATGAGGAGTAGAATAAACTTAAAATCTTCCAAATATAGGAAGGACGGGTATGTTAGATTGGAGCAGCTCATACCTAATTTCCATATTGGCTTTCTTCTTTCTCCCTCGATCCGTGTTTCTCATCCACACACGTATTAACCACATCTCGAGGATTTTAAGCTTTTAGTGGAGTGAAAATGTAGAGTTTTTTATTTCCTTTTATAGTTCAGGCAGAGGAGAAAAAAGCACATTCCATTGGTGAATGCACCTAGCTTATCTATCTATTCCATCTCCCTTTCTATATAAGAAATGAATGAATTGAAACGTTTCATTTGCCTGCCTTATAGTGAGTTATAAAACAGAGATATTCATGCCTATACAACAGACTAGTCCGGTCCACTAACTATGGACTACTAAATAAGACTTTCTGGGAGGCAGTGATTCAATGACCCGAACGCACATAAGTAAGTGGTCCTGACCATCATCGTGGGAACTAAAGTGGGGTGGTTTTCATTACTGCCACTGAATTCGTATCTGCTTCACCTGTGGTAGAGGAGAGGGGTTTATTGGGACAACTCGTCAGGGATCCACTGTTTGAAAGAGAGTCAAAATCCAACTAGAATAGGAAAAATTAATCTCCCTTTGGTCTTCGAGTTCGCTTCTGAATTGACTTATTAGGTGAGGGGGGCCGACCCTTGCTAAGGGGCATCATCTCAATATTTGATATAATTTGACTTATGTTTTTGCACTGAGCATTCCCAAAAATCTTATTATATGATGCACCATTCATCAGTTATTGTAGGACTCATAGGCTTGCATAACTCGACTAACCAGCGTGTACAAACAAGGTTTAGTGCATCCAGGTAGGATTTTCATCCATCATCAGTGATCGAATGACACAACTCCAGTGTTTATCGAATGACTCCAGTGATCGAATGACACAACTCCAGTGTTTATCGAATGACTCCAGCGATCGAATGATGGAACATGCTCATTCATAAAGATGCTTTATTATCCACCTTGATAGCGTAATTACATATATAATGAATGACCAACCCGATACTTCTTTCTTTGGTCGAGTGTCTTTTGACTATCCCTATGCTCCTCACCCTTCGACCTTGAGTTACTTATTGGGCCAAACAAATTGAGAGATTATTCGTTTGAATTTAGTGTTATTACATATATAACGTAATTGATTATATCATTAAGTAAGCTGGAATAACTGCATTTTCAACATCTAATGTTATTACATATATAACGTAATGTATTATTTCATTAAGTTAGTGGGAAGAAAACTTTTTCTTCAATGGTGTTTTAATGGGTTAATTCCTTAAACATCAAAATTGGGTTTTCATCCCCATTTGCGTGGTTTGAGCCTCTTCGCGTTATGGCATACAAGTAGCGAAAGATGCCCAAGAATAGGAGATGGATCACCACATCCATGATTGGTTACTTCCACCAGCCTACATATTGCTTCGGTCTTTACTTCTCAGTGGTAAAGACATTTGACTGGAGCGATCAACCTCTGTCAGATGGGTGAAATCCCCGATAAGGAAAGAATTTCTGGGTGGTTTAGTCGATCAACAACATCCAGAGGCTTTCTAACAGGGTTTCGGCTAATTCCAAAGATTGACTAAGATCACACATGATGGCGTGTAGCGTTCCTCTTCGATATAATCGAATATAGGGAGACTACCTTTAGTAACGAAGCTAAGATCAATTCTCTCATCCTGACCAGGAAGAGGGGCCCGATCAAAAGCCTAGTAAGGACACTGCCAAAGAATGCTATAATGAAATCGCAGAACCTATAAAATTATATTTGACATATTTAGATATTTATGTAGGTAGGGTTAAACGAGGTAACAATTACATAAAGCCCATTTCTATTGACTTTACTGGTGGTATTGAGATGTAGCTATAATTATGATTATAGATCTTGGTTTTCTAGGGTATATTTAGATATATGGGGGTTGGTCGGCGTTGAGTGCTTCCTTCCCTCCATTGGTAAGGTTCTTCACATTATTGGTTATAATAGCCTAACTGGGTTCCAGTTTCCATTGATGGGTGTATTCGCATGCTCTGCTCATAGCCTGGGTGGACTCGGGTGCTCTGCTCACAGCCTTGGTTGCCTGACGCTTGATTCTTATTGCTATGGCACTGGCCTATGTTATGTATGGGGCGCTTGCCTAGTTTCTTAGGGATCTAGCCTGCCTCTCGCTCTATTTATAATCATGGGTGATTAATCCATCTTACTTGAAATTCTCTCTTGCTATTATTTGGGAGTATCTGCAATAAGAAGATTCTTATTTTATCTGTCATATGGATTTTATCCGATCTCCTATCGATGCGATCTGTGAATTTATGATATTTATTGGGATTTATTATTCTTGATTGATTCTGTTGTGTGTTTGGGTTAATCGGCTCGACCAGCGATATTATAGGTTCTTTCAGCAGTGGTCACTCGTCAACCCTCATCGGTTAACCCGCCCTAATGTGTCACACAAGGGAAGACTGTTACTTGACCGGGGTGCAACCCTTTTGTGAACCCCTCTGTCTGATCCCATTTCGAATTCATTTTATGGGGGACCTTATCCTTTTCATTTAAGGAGCGGAAGTACCTGCATTCCGATCTCCGTTCATTCAAGTTGTGTCTTCATAGGCGCTTGGACATGGCTTATGATGGAGATATAAAAAAAGAAGATTGTACGTGTCGACTCTTTGCTCTAGGTCAGTTTCGGGATGGTGAAAATGTCCTTTCGAAATTGACCTAGAGAAAAGGAGGAAGGTGGGGAGGAAGGAGGTCCCGCCACTCTTGCCTTTTTTTATACGAAGGTAGGCACTTTCTATAACCAAGCGTAATGGTCTAAGCCTACCTGAATGAGCTATGCAATTGAAGGGAATAAATTTAAATGAAGGTTATCCCTTTCCGGTCTACCCCTTCCTCGTGACAGTGACGCTATGCTTAGTTCAAACCGACACACACCAATTCTGTCACCATCAATCGTAGTTGTCGTAATAGAATCAAACCCTGATTGAGTTGTTCTCCCTCGAGGCCCCTTCCCCCACCCCCTTCAAAGGGGGTCAGGCGATTTCCTCCCCATATCGGACGGATCGGAAGAGGGGCTCCTCCCGTGTCCAATCTCCTTACCCTCTCCTCGGATGTCTCGATCCCACCCACCACTATCCTTATTTCAGTAGTTCTGCTTCTGGTGTGCCGCCCGCTCCTCTTTCCTTATCTGCATGTGCATCGATATGCCCTGACCCTGCTCACGCACCACAATAACAAGGTCTTTCTATCTATAAAGTATTCTTTATGTAGCTAGTCTTTCACTTCACACTATCCTTTAATTGCGATTGTTTCTTTACCATAATAGGATAATTGTAATCCTTATAAACCCAGGATCAGTAATTTCATTACATATAGATATATAGTTATGTAAGTGAAGTCTTGAAATGAATGATAACTTTACGCTGTCGTAACACAATAATGACATATATATAGTAACTTGAAATGATAGCTTTACCCATTGATACCGAGAGATCCATAACGGGATATGTCGTGGTTTATTAACTCTGACCATTTAAGAGCTAAATAATAGGACCAATATGGATTTTATATTATATAGGTAATTATGCTCATCGCGGGATAACAGGTAAGTCAAGTTTCTGTTGTTTCCTCTCCTTATAATATCCTTAAATAAAGAATTAGACCAGTCCAAGTGGTTTCTTTACTATAACAGGTCAAATAGAAAAGATCGATAATCATACTTAACTTAACTTCACCTTAGTTATGTCATATCAGAACCGTAGCAAATGGATGATCCGTAATGCAGTAATGACATATATAGAGGGTAGGCGCGTAATGGGTCACTTTTCATGGATATACTGAGACTTGTAATGGGTAAGTCAGACCCATCCATATCAATTATTACCTATATAGAGAGGGTGAATATATCCATACGTCTGCAGTGAGTACTGATGGGGATTCTGGCTTTGAAAAGATTCGTGGCTCGCCTATCCTTTTATGCAGGTTGGGTCCCTAGCTGACCTTATCATCAATACTCTTACTATTAGCGTAGTATCCATTTCAAGTCCTTATATGATTCTAGTCCTTGCCCTTGGTGATTGAAATCTGAGAAAGAACGCTTCTATCCCCTCTTTCTCTCTTTTGAAACCCAAACTCCCATCTATGCTACGAAGGGATTGATAGGCTATGAGGTTCATTATTTATAAGGAGGGAATTCCCAAACAGGATGACTTGAGGGAGGAGAGTGAGAGCGTAGGGGGTAACTCATATTCGTAGCCACGCCTACACCTAATTGATTGAGTCTGACCCCCATTATGCATGCATGTCGGACAGTAAGGAAGCGGTACGCCACC
>SNQJ01S0015923.1:87767-111603 GCA_010110895.2 Picea sitchensis | reverse complement strand
TTAGATTTTGATCAAAGGTTAGAATGATGGTCATAACTACAACATGCAACACTGATTAAAATAATGTCATAACAAATAGATGCATATCGGAATAATCACACCTAGGTTGCATTATTCCTCTGAATGTGTTGGATCTTGAGATCCTTCTGGATCTATGGCAAGAGATCTCTTCTCCTGCAAATATCTTTTAAAGTTAAACCATTTAAACATATGTGAGTACATACCTCTGATAACATTTGCAGGTAGTGGCACCTTCTGCTAGCAGTGGCAATGATCACAAACTCTTAAAAACTTCAAGGGTGACTGCAACTGGTACTACGACTGGTACTTCAACTAGTACTGCAACTAGTTTTGAGATTGCAATTGCAACTGCAACTTAGGGTTTTATGAGGAAACCCTAATTTTTCAAACTTTAAATTTTGAAATTATGATCTAGTGGATAGAAGCGTTGAGATGAGGTGAGTAGCCTAGTGTGTTTGGATTTCATAAAATCCAACTTTTACCCCTCCAAACGTGATCTGCGGATTTCTGGACTGGTGCTTCTGGTTTTTCTAGTACTCTGGTACTTCTGGTACTCTGGTGCTTCTGGTTTTCTTGTTTTCTGGTACTTTATGAAAACTAGGGTTTCACTTTCCAGGAGATGTAGCCACTGAAAAATTGCGCTAAGGATGCCAAAGTGATCCTTGAAGAAGGACCCACTTTTCTAGATGGTTTTGGGGATAAAATACTTCTCTATCAAAAATCCCTAATTTGCATGTACGACAACAGTCACGTTTTTAACTTTCTCTTGTGAAAGATGCTCTCTTCAGCTTAGCTCTGAAACCATGTTAAGGTTTAAGCTATTATTAGAGTTCTTTGCAACTCACTAGATAACAATAGCATAATATAGGATCACTGAGAAATACACAATCACAGGAGACACATCATTTATCTTGGGAAACCCTCATGGGGGAGAAAACCCAACAAGATTTCCTTATTATAGATAACCAATACAATGCCAAGAGATAACTCAAACAATTACAGAAATTCCTCTCTCAAGAATGTACCTCTCTCTCTCTCTCTCTCTCTCTTCTCCAACTGCAGCTCCAAAACTTGCTTCTTAATGAACAAGTGAGTGTGTGTCAAAGTGAGGTGCTAGCCTCCTTATTTATACAACTCTGGTACGTGTGGAGTTGTCTTTTCACTGGTAGGGCCAACTTCTCAATCTAGGTGGTTATAACCACCTTTAATATATTTTGGGGCCTCTTTAATATATTCTGGGGCTGACTTCTTATTCTTCCTATTACAATTATGTTTTGACCAATCCACAAAAGGGGATTTGGTCTTTTACAATAGCCGACATGATCAATCCACGATAGGGGATTGATCTAATGAATAATACTACAATAATAATTAGAATACACTTTGTAGTTACATTATTTCAATAGTAATAATTTGAGGGGGCTTGGAAGGAAAGAAAGTGCCCGGTAGTTAGGCTTGCCAAAGAGAGAGACTGTTAATGGTGGTAATCTTAGAGAGAGAACCCAACCATATGACTGAAAATCTCACACTTTAGTGAAAATATCTCTTTCTATTCCAGTAAGCTAACGATCCATTTCAAGTCCTTTTAGTAGCCGGCTTGGTTCTCGGGAAGCCAGCTCACCAGGCAGAGCTTGCATTCATTTCACTGGAATCTGGAAAGAAGGAAGACTCGTTACAGATGATCAGGAATTGATTCTCTCTACCTATTAGAGTGCTCTCTTTCCCATACTGCCTCCCCTGTTTGTCCTCTTGTGGATGCGATACCTTCTCTTCTCTTTACCTACTTCACTCTGGAAATTACATATAAGGGAAATGCCTCTTATCTTCCTCAGGGTTCCTCTTCCTCTTCATTGGAAAGTCCTCTTCTTCAAGGAAGGTTGGACTCCTCTCTTCCTCACGGTTCCTCTTCTTTCTTGATGGGATCCTCCTTCTTTCCTTCCCCACCTACCCCGGACAATCCTCATGGTTAGAGATCTATTAAACTCAGGAGCTCGTCAGTAAGAGAATGATTGTTCCAATTTATGCTAAAGCGGTGCATCTCTGCAACCTTCCTTCTCTTTCTATATCTATCTTGCATCGATTGAATCAGTTTAAGGGCTATACTTTTCTCGTCCTTGGTAGTATTTTGGAAAGGGCCAAGGATATTAAGAAGAAGAGAAAAAGCCAAACCAAGGATTAATAGATAGATCTCTTTCTTTTCAGAAACTATTTTGGAAGATTCATTCTTAACTGATCTAGTTCTATTATGGTATTGATCCCCCAGGGCAGAACCTAATGTACATCTCTAGTATTTCAAGTTATGAGAAAAAGGGGTACACCTTACCATGAGTTTTCATGTGGAGCTTTCCCCTCCTTTTCAACAATAAGACAAGCCAAAGCCTTGAACAAGACCTACCGCCAAGCAATTTCTCCCTCTTGGGAATTTGATAGATGTAAGATACTTGAACAAGACCCACCGCCAAGCTACAGTCTACATATCTTCCCTTATTATGAGCTAGGAATATTATTGAATTCACTTTGAGTGGAAATCCCTAACTGCCTGATCGAACATGCCATAAAACACTTACTTTTACTTATACCGTAGGAAGCATTAGATAGTTAGGGGGATAAATGTGTCTCCTTCGGACGTCGGGATCCTCTATCTCCCTTACTAGTTGGAAGGGTTAGGATATCATACAAGGGTGGCATGATAAGATGCTTAAGGGTGAAGAGATAGTGAAAGGGTGCCATCCTAGGGATATTCTCTTTCTTACCAATTGGAATGCAAAATACTCTTCCCTCTATTACCCGCCCAAACAAAGCTTGAMTAAAGGCGAATGATCCAGAGATACTAAACTCATACCTAAAGGGGACACATCCAGAATATGTATATGCAGATACATCCAGAGGAATATCTATCCTTACAGAGGATATGTTATGCTTAGATAGGAAATCCCTAGCTTGGCTTTCTTTAAAGCATGCATATTCAGAATTATAAGAGATCTCACCCACTCTCTCACTTCCTCACCAACGTAATGTACTTACTTTACCACTGCGAGGCTATAGCCTAGGAAAAGGGTATATAACCCGTGCATGTAGCACGTAGGCGCTCATCATGATTTGTAACGCAGAGCTTTACCCGTCCTTGAATAAAGATCAAGACACGCTTAAGCCAAGCCATGCTTTAAGCTCTCTCTACCGCCTTTGCCTCTTACTGCCCTACCTCACCATTGACTACGGAACTCTAAGATACCTACCCTACCTGAGCCCATCCACTTACTCTTCACCGCTCTGCCTCACATCCATCCTTCCTCCCTCTACCGCTATCTTACCCACCTAAGCAGGAAGTACCTACCCCTTCTCTCTATTTACCACCCAAAAAAAGATTGACTTAAGGGGAATGATAATGACATTCTTACCTCAGATACCTAATGGGGATACAACGAGAACACTGTATAGGATAGTCACTTACCTACCTTCCCATACTTACCAACCTTGCTACTCAAGGGTCGGGGGGCTTGCTTAGCTCTACACTCCTACCCCCCGAGACTTACAACGTATTCACTGAGATGCTACCAAGCATGCTTTTTCTCAAAAAGGTGTTGCATAGATCCCATGATGGATCACTTCTGACAAGGAATGGGATATTGATTCAAGAATGAGAAATTGATTCAAATCCATCTTACCGCCTACCGTACTCCACCGCCTTACGGTACTACTAAGGGATAGAGACGTTACCCACCGCCTAAGGTAAGGATACAACTAAGCGATAGAGATTAGAACGCCTTACAATAAAACTATTGAAAGGGATTAGAATGCCTAAGGGAAGGACACTCAACCACCTTCAGCTATAACTAGTGCTTTCATTATGACTTTACACCGCTTATACATACTACATGTTAGAGACAAGCCTCTACACGTGCATGTAGCACACATACACATGCTATCTAGAGAGCTCTTCATCATTGGTATTGCACTTGGGAACCTGCTTGGGTTGGTATTTCACTTGGGAACCTGCCTTGCCCAGACCGGGTAGGTTCGGTATAACACGCCTTATAACTAACACACCCGAAGCTTCCTTATCGGAATGTGTTCCCTTCCCAGGAAACACATTCCTTGCCTCTCACATAGATGAACCCCAATCTCTGCCTCCAACATAGATGAACCTCAATCTCCTCCTTGCCCGGATATACTAGCGCTTGACTATTGGGATACTAGCGCTTGACTAGCTTCCGAGAGGTTTACTGGACTGCCCAGACAACCCTGCCCTGCCGGTAAGGAACTGGAAAGCACTACCTAGTAAGGTTAAAGAAAAGCCTAATGGTTATAGCCTAGCTAAACCAACAAGAAGATCTTTAGGTAACGACCGCACCAACAAGTAGATCTTCGGGTCACCACAAGTTTCCCCATCCATGAAAATAAAAAGACAATTTCCCCATGCATGAAAATTAGAAGACAAGCATTTCTAGAAAGGAAATCCTCTATTAAGAAATAAAGGGCAGAGCCATGCAAAGGAAAGGATCTATTCTTTTTTACTACCTTACCGTAGATCGGGTTAAAGGTTGAGGCTGTGCACATTAATAAGTGGTTGGTCCTTTAAGTCACACCGTGATTCGATTAAAACCATGAGCATTTAGGCTTATTCAATCAACAACACAAGGATGTTGTGGGTATGCCTTCTATAGTTATCCATTTCAATTACCAGTCGGCTCCAGGGAAACCATAATTATCATGTCCCATGTCTTATTTGCAAAACACCATGTACTGAGCGTGACCTGTGTGAGAAACCCTAAGCATTCGTGACCAATGTCAACCATCAACCAAATCACCATAAGTGCAAAATCAATGACTGTACACCAACCAACAATTTGCCACTGTGGTAGAAAAAATCAATCAACGGAGCAAGCCGTGGTAGCTTTGTATACCCACGCATCCAATCAAAATGGGCAGAGACCCTTCTATTAAACACAACTGAGTTTTTTTTACATCAGGCAGGTAACTATGAACTTTTAGGAGAACAAATTGGCATTGTAAGGTTCACATTATTTCCACAGGGACAATGATAGAAACCCTACCAACATGACTGCTATACGACCAATAGGTGAGACCGTATTCAAAGCAATAGATCATAATAATCAGTAACCACTTGGCAAATTCGACAGTCTCCCTATGCAACTCCAGCCTAGAGGATTAAGGGTTTGCACGGTAGCCTTCACAGGAGAAACATAACTAACTGTAGTGAAACTTCGAGGCCACATGCATACGCCCAAGGAAAACTATGACGCTTATGAATGAGAGACAGTTCCTTGACAGGCCCAAAACATGAGAACAGGGTTCTAGTTAAACCCAAGAACCGTGAATACAATCATCCAACCATGATTTAAACAAAACCCTTCAACCAAAATGTAGTGGTAACAAAGAACTATCACCCATGAAGACTAACAACTTCAATGAACTTAAAACTAGCACAACAGAACCATCCATTTTCCATTTAAAACCAAAATTCCACACAGTTGTAGCACTTAGGACAAACACAAACACACACAACTGAGCCAAAACCATTTCATAACTAGAGTGAAGTTAAGAATGACCAAAAGAGACATACCTCTTAATCGAAATCCTTAAGAAGAGAGGTGGTCGAGTTGTTTCACCCTGCTAAAAATCTGGAGCGTGAACACAACAACAAGATCAAACAATAGTCCGACTAGGGTGGCGGCCAACGAAAAGGGTAAAGGTGACAGGCAATAAATGTATGTCGCCTCCACCCTTGTCTCATTTACTCCAAAGTACATGCCAACGAGCCCCCATTAACACCATTAATCAATCCACGCATCGAGAATATCAACCATTAAAACCATAGCATGATCCAAGTTCCACATAACAATTCAACCATTCATGTGGTTACCTTGCCAAATGTGCCACCCATGTTCATATCCATAATATAACTCAAATAAATCGCTTGATCACTATACAATCTAACGATCCTGTATAGAATCATCACCAATAACGTGATCAACATCAATCTTAACCATAGCATAATCACCATAAAAATTGCAAAGCCATTACTCCCATGAGCCACCAACGTGTATAACATATGTATATCATCTACTGGTTCCTTTAACCAATGCATAACCATTGTATTATTACCTTGCCAAAATGCACCATCAAAATTTTCACCATATGCATATATATAAAAAAAAAGTAATTAAACAATTTTTCATAGCCATTTTCTTGTTAGCTAGGACTAAACATTATCAACAAGTATTTTCATGCATATAGTATCACATAGCTAGGTCTCTTTTGTGTTAGATATAGTATTTTGCTTTTCTTCAAAATGACTTTCTGCAATTTTCACTAACATTTTTGTTGTGCAGGTGCGAGAAGAACAAATACCATAAATGAATAGTAGGTTGTAGTATCATGAAGGAACAACATCTCAAAGCTTAACTCATACCAATGGCAACCATATTCTCATCAACCATGTAAACCTTTGTAGCACCTCATCATAACATTGAAAATGAACAGATCATATCTTCAAAAGTTCAAGGGGGTCCCACCTACTAGCATTATTTAGTCTTATATATAATAGGCTTTAGCAACACTTTGCGGGCGAAATTATGTTGATGTTTTCAATTGTCAATAGTAAGGCTCCTCACCCATAACTGGAGGGTCCAAGGTTAGGCCAGTCTCATTGGGCCATTCAAAAACAGAGTTAACGATGATCATTGTAGACTTGTTTTTCAGGTTATTTTAGTATTGATCTACTAGGGAAACTAATAGTGACCCATGAGGGCCGATAATGATCCACCAGGGAAACCAATAGTAGTTGTATACTTGTTTTTAGAAGCAGTTTCTGACTGATCCGTTAGCGAAACCAAGAGTGATTTCCTGTGCCCCAAAAGACATAACTTCATCACACTATGGAACTGTTATTTTTAGCCCCGGTTTCACTCGCACACAACCAAGCAAGCACGGGGGGGATTTGAGGGATGGAGCCTCATCATTATTTCATGCATGAAGGAGTTTTAGTTTCAGACTTCGAATATAATGTTAATGGGGGCAAACAGTAAGTAAGTACTCTTTTGGTTGAATACTTAAAATAAATAGAAGATGGGGATGTCTTCTTTCTGGCTAATACTTCATTCATGATGGAACTCCTTATTTAATAAGTCTTTAGTTTCCTACTTCGAATAGGAGAAGAAATAAGTAGGGAGCTGACGGGTTTTTCGTTATGTATTTGAAGACATTGTCAGGACTTTATTGGGGAATACTTCGTTACTTAAAGGCAAGCAACATAATGTAGACGGTGACATAAGGAAGTGGCTTTTCTCTTCTGCTTCTCTTTCCAACGACCCTATCTAATAAGGAGATATGTACCTCATCTCCCTCCTTTCCTTATAGATATTCCTTCTTACTTATCTATGTAATATACTAAACACCTCTCACTTATTAATTACTTAATATTTAACTACAACAAGGGGACGTTATCCAATCTCTCTCTTGAGATTCGTGTAGCTCAGACAACACGAAATGCGTCAGTCTTTGAAAAAAATGATTTTCAATGCTAAGGAATCAAAGGAGAGCGCACAACACTTTAAGGCATTACTTTGCATGTACCCCCCATATCCAGATAAGGAGATAAGGAGAAGGAAGTAAGTACCCCATCTCCTTCCTTGTATATGAATTCCTCTCAACGCCTATCACTAGGTATCGAGCTAAAGGAAGGGATAAGGAGATTCATTATAGAGAGTACTTTGAGTAAGCGTTCACACCCTCTCACCTATAATTATCCTCTTACCTATCATTATTCTCCTTATTAGAATACAATTCATAACAACTCTTCCTTCCTGAAGGTATATAATAGAGATAGGTATGGGTGGAGCCTCATATATATATATGGTGTTGATGGTTAGAGTATGCCCTAGTAAGGTCGATAGGGCCTCATTACTTACGTGATAGGGCACGTTACGGGTAGGCATATCCCTATGTATGGTCAATCGATATGGCCTCATTACGTTGTGTAGTATCTCGATAAAGAATTGTTAGCTCTCATATCTAAGGAATCAAAGGGATCTATTTGGTACTTATATTCTTGGCCTTATTCTCTCCCTTTATTAGATTAGCTCAACACCTCCCTGTCCTGCTAGGGCTGCCTGTTGATCCCACTCGCTTCTCTGAATCAATCTCAAGAGAGTGAGGGGGGACAGATAAAGTCTCCTTACGCGAGCTCAATACTAAGTCAATGAATAAGTAAGTGATATGCAATATTACGTAGATAAGTAAGGGTTAGAGGGCTCCCCTCGAGTCAGATATTTAGTACCTCTAAAAAATCTCTCGTTAGCAAGCAATGTGGGTTGGCTCGGATTATTCTTTGTTCTCGCTACTGGTGCACCTCCCCTAACTATCATTTCTTCTGAAATCATTTTGTCATTTTCTTTTTCTTTAGATTACTGAGTACGACTGATACCTGATATATTTCGATTCTTTCGAACAATAGAGGTTTAACGCTTATGAATTCATTTTCTTAATTCTACTTTATACATACCTACAATACTTTATGATCTCGGCTTATAATTTTCCATGTATTTATCTCTTTAGCTTAAAAGTTTATGTTTTTACAGTAAGAATAAACTTTAAATAACAACCAACACCTTTAATACATAATTCCCTTTCTCACACCATCTAAGGACATGCACACCACAAGCACAATCAATCAAAGGACTGTCTTTCAAGGGTAAGGTTCTGAGCAACTTCTCCTATCTAAGACTTACTTACGTATTGAATGAAGGGTAGGCACTCGCTCTACCTATTGATAGGGAGAGGGGGATTCCATGCCCCACCCATAAAAGGTGCACCTCCCTCTCCTTTATGGATGTAACCTTCTCTTTCAAATGAAATCAATTCGGGCATAAACGCATAACCCATGGGTTCAAAAAAAGGAGAAAAATTGATCAGAGGAAGATACTATTAGTAATGGGAATGTTGCTCGGGAGGAAGAATGAATGAGAAAAGGCTCGGGAAGTGAAAGAAATAAATCAAGGGTATTCATTCTAACTGACCCGACACAATAAGCATGCATTGAATCTGCTGGAAATGAGATCAGACCCCGACACACACAATAGGCATGCATTGAATCCATTGGAAATGAGATCATACCCCGCCACACAAAATAGGCATGCATTGAATACGCTGGAAATGAGATGCGTACAGACGCCAAAGGGGATACAGAAAAAGATTGGAGTAGTCGCATTCTCCAGTTGCACACTACTGGCATACATTTCATAAACCAAGAGGAACGTGCTCTACTATCGAAGAGACATAGAGAAACTACTCTACTATTACCATTCATTACTAATGGATAGAATAAGCATCTTCATTTCAATTGGTACCATCATTTGTCCACCCACCCCTCAACCTTCACGAGGGCTTCTTCTCCTTATTACTTTCCCCTATCATAACTTTTATTATTTCCTGGGCCTCGACTTGGCCTTGGCCCGCCAACCCAAGACTGTATAAAACATAAAATAGGTCCGCCTATAAGCCTGTCAATGCCTTATGTAATGAAGTACCTACCGGAAAAGCCAAGGAAATAAAGCCGATGCCCCCAATCAAATTGGCCTTTATGAATGCCTTGCCATGATTCCCACACCAAGAAGGTCCAAGAAAGTGCTTAAATGTCGCCAAAGTACTTCACCTTACATGAGGGCCTTGAACTTATGTAACAAAGGAAGGCCCACACCCACTAGTCCTTATCTTCATGGCCTTGGCTTTACCCTCTGACTTGACGAATGAGGGCAACTTATGTAACGAAGGAAGACCCACACAAGGCAAGTATTTACCCTCTGACTTGATGAATGAGGGCGACTTATCTAACGAAGTAAATACCAGGTCTTTTGTTTCCCCCCCCTGAGAAACCTCTGCCTCCCTAGGTAACCTTTCCTCCCCCACATAATCTAGGTTAACCAGGAAGCTCCATTGGTAGGTCTTATACTTCATTTCCACCCCAGAGTTAACCCTTAATCTCCTTATTAACTATTATCTAATGAAGAAAAGATCAACCCCATATCCGAGCCAAGCCTTCCTGTATCGAAGTATTACCTAATGTTTGATTTATAAGGTCCCGCTCTTGAGGCTCAAGCAGGTAAGGTCTTAGGACTGGTCCCGACCTTCTTTACGCTATGCTCATATTCAGATAAGGTTTTTCCCCGATTTGAGGATAAGATCATGTATTACCTCAGATTGGGTAAGGTCCAGTAAACCATATTAATACTATTCGAATTTATCTTTATCTATCTATAGTAACTGCCTTGGTTTTGGTCTTACCTGAGCTCATTAAGAGACCTGATTACCACTCGTTCACTCTATATATGAGGGGATAAATTGACACCTTTATTTACTTATAAAAACGATATCCCAAGTACCTTATACTATCTCCTCATAAACCAACCCCTTAGTTAACGAGGAGGTATCAATAGGTGGTATCTAAATTTATGACTACCCAAAGGAGCATTTTCCTATGATTCAGCAGTAGAAGTTTTCACTTATACAATGGGAGTAACAATAGATAGGATTGGAGGGAGATATTCTTAGGTGCAACCGAGGAGAATAGTTGTTATTGGGACTTAACCTGATGCCTCAAATCGTTCTCACTCGACTGATGATGCACCAACTTCTGGATCTGCTCTCGTTTCATCTGATTCTTGTTCTTTCTCATCTCATTCTTCAATTGATGGTGGGTAACCCTGGTACTGGAATTCAATGGGGAGGATGGAAGTAAAGAATATGCAAGTACGAGAGCTTGACTGAGAACAAGATAACGAGATGGGTTTGGTGGGAGCCTACTTCTATGCTTGTGTGTACCAGATCTATCTCGAACACCCTCCTTTACCTATCAATTTCCATATATTTTTCCTCGACTTGCATTTGGTGGTTCGGTTCTACCCATAGCTAGCTTTGTTTTCCACTGCTGGCACTTCCGCTACATACAGTTCTCCAACTCCCAACCATTACTACAATTTATTTATTTCCACCTGCTACGCTAATCTCTTGCTTCTCATAACCAGATAACTTGATTGGTTTAGTGAGAAGGATTGAAACCAACATTCGATGGGAGGATTGGGATCTGTGGCAATTTTATAACTCCTGCTGGAGAATCTTTAACATAGGATAATAGTGGAATAGCTGGTCCCACCAGACCTGATCTCTATGAGTAATATTTTGAATCTTCTAGTTTTTTCGTTTAAGAGTCTAGTATAACTAATCTCGTTCCAGCTTATCCGCCTAGGGATAAGCCCGGTCAATTATATTCTCCCAAGCCCTTCTATGAGCCATATTTTTCTAATCGTATTCTCTCTAGTCGAACCAACCCTTCTCTAAGCATATTCCTCAAATCGGGATAGTTAATCCTTCTATCAGTCACCCTGGCTAGCGGGCGAACCAAACCCTCCTCACTCCCAATTTGTTTTATGCCCCACTTCTCGCCCCGATCCCTATAGATCGAAAGAGCAGCTTGGTGATCCCTAGGTTGCAGCACATTCGGTTGTTTACTCACCGCTGTCATCGCTTCTTTCCAGCCCACGCTGAACCTGTTAATAACAGGTACTAATCCGACCCCGGGTTGGTCGCACATTAATAATAACGTTCATACTCATACACCTTCTGAAACATCCTGAGGGGAGCTACCTCACCCTTGTTGCGATTAGCCAGCCTTGCGGTGGTAAAACGATGATAGTACCCCCATGCTACGATTCCCTGCAATCCGAACCCACTCATGCATTAGGTCAGAGAGCTATTCTAGGCGATCAAGACTTGAAACCTTCGCATTCTGAAGCGTGCTGCCCTCCTACGCACACAAAACTGGGTAATCCAAGCCAACCCACATTACTTGCTGACAGTGGATAATCATATTTCTTAGAGGTACTAAATAAAACTCCATGAATGAGCAGAATTAGAGTGGCATTAATGGGAAAGATCTCTGGGAAATCTGCTAGAAAAAGATTGAACATGTGGAATAAGGAATAGGAAGGGATTCAAAGATCTTTTTCATCTCTGGCTTGAGCTAAATTAACACAGCGTAGCACTAAGTTACTATAGGAAGGCTTGGGTTCGGGTAATTCCACAAGGTTATACTAGTCGAGGGGTAGGGGAAGGGAGAACTTCGCGGTTCTTCCTCCTTCTTCCTTTCCCGTTATCCCTATCTGTTGGGGAAACTACTATACTCTTATATAAGATATATGTTATTTGTTGGTTTTGCATGGATGGAAACCTTTGTCCCCTTACTTACATAATGGGATATGTTTCCTAACATCCACTCCTTCCTCTCGCGGCCTTCCTTCTACCTGTAGGACCAGAGGACCAACCCCCCCATAATTCTTTCTCATTCTCATGGAATGTATAGGTCACTTCGTTGACAACAACTGTCCTCCGAGAGGCATGGATGTTGATTCGGCTTGTCCCATGGTCAATGATCCCTTAGGAATCCGATCCATCTCATTATCCTCCCTATATCTATAAATAGGTACCAGTCGGAGCGAGCCACGATGGGTGCTCAGGTCCTTTCCATACATACATACATCTTGACAATGGGGGTTCTTATGGCCCACCCAAGTGTACGTAGAAACCCCTTAAGAGATCACCCCTTAATCAACGATCTCAGGTTCTCGCTACAACTAGTTGTAGTCGTTCAACATACCACGAGCCATTTATACCTATCAATGATCTCGTTGTTCATTTTCCTATGCTGTGGCTTTTCCACAGGGTTAGCCCTGCGTCCTGAGTCTCCTCTTTCTTAGTAGGGTCAGTCGGATCTCCCCCTCGTGGGCAGGGTCAGTTTCATCCCAACCAAGAACACATTGAAGAGAAGTCGTAACGTATTGAAAGTGCGCACCCATCAAGTAGGATGGCTCCACACTTTGTACATACCTGTACCCAATTCCCATATAGTTTCCCGTAGTCATTTTAAGCCCCCCAGCAGGAGAGACAATATTAAGTCGCGTAAGAAAGATGGAGATCCATATCCGTATCTATGTATGGATCTATATCTGTATCCATATCGATATATGGATATGGGTGTGGATAGATGTAGATATATGCATATATGGATATAAATAGATCTCTTCTACTCATCTATGGATGTATCGATATGATATCTGGATATCCATATAGGTGTGTGTGCTTCTCAGCTTGTCACTCAACAATGAGACCAGGAATGAGTACCTACCTATCCCCTACGGGAATTGAACCTATGTATTTGACATGAAAAGACGATGTCCTAACCACTAGACGAAAGGGACCGAGAACCCATCCCTTCTATTTACAAGATCTTTTGTTTTGATAAGAATGGGTTTTTTTATTTAAGGCATCAACATGTTCTATCTCTATCTCTCTTTGTCTATAATGGGTGGGATTGAAGAAATAAAATAGGCTATCACCGAGGAGTGGTTGCTGGTCATTTTTTATTTATGTAATTACTCTTTAGCAAACAATGTTTCTATTATATATGTAATTATGCATTTCTGCCCTTGCCGACCAAGCCAATAAGTAAGAGGCTGCTGGTCCTGATATATATATGTAATTATGCATTTCTACCCTCGTCGACCAAGCCAATAAGTAAGAGGTTGTTGGTCCTGAATTATATATGTAATTATGCTACTTTGAGAGATCGATTTCGCGAACTTCTTCCATGGAGATGGAATAGCTGTTGGTTGGTTAAGACACCCTATCTTCAAAGATAAGGAGGGAAATGAGATTTTTGTACGTCGTATGCCTACCTTTTTTGAAACATTTCCAGTAGTTCTGGTAGACAAAGAAGGAATTGTGAAAGTTGATGTTTCTTTTAGGAGGGAAGAATCAAATTATAGTGTTGAACAAGTAGGTGTAACTGTTGATTTCTATGGTGTTGGACTTGACAAGGTCAGTTTTGGTGATCCTGCTATAGTAAAAAAATATGTTAGATATGCTCAATTAGGTTCAATTTTTTCATTAGATCGTGTTACTCTAAAATCCGATGGTGTTTTTCGTAGTAGTCCAAGGGGTTGGTTTACTTTTGGACATGCTACATTTTATCTCCTTTCATTTTCTGGACACATTTGGCATGGTTCTAGAACCCTATCCAGAGATGTTTTTGCTGGTATCGACCCAGATTTGGATGCTCGAGTAAAATTTGGAGCATTCCAAAAACTGGGATATCAAACTATTAAGAGACAAGTGGTATGATATTGCTCCTATCTCTTCTCTAATCAATATTAGTATGAAAGCTATCTCCATAATTGTAAATTACAATCGAATCTATGGAAGCATTGGCTTATACATTCCTATTGGTATTGACCCTAGGGATAATTTTTTTTGCTATTTTCTTCCGAGAACCACCAAAAATTTCGAATAAAGGGGGAAATTAATTTTTCTTCTCCAAATCTTCATTCTTTCAATTAGTCCTCGTGATCCTCAAAAGGATCCCTAAGTTGTTTAGAGGGTTGCCCAAAGGCGATGTATAGGGCATAACCAATAAAGTTTACAAGTAAACAAGATATGGAGATGGTGACTAAGGCTGCAGTTTCCTTTATTAGGTGATCCCAATATAATGGTATGTTTACCATATAATAACAAAGTGAACAGATCTAAACCAATACAATAGTTTCTATGGCTACACAGACCATTGATGATACTTCCAAAACCACGCCAAGATCAACCGGTGTAGGAAGGTTCTTAAAACCACTTAATTTAGAATATGGTAAAGTAGCTCTTGGATGGGGAACTACTCCTCTTATGGGTTTTACAATGGCTCTATTTGTAGTATTCCTATCTATTATCTTGGAGATTGATAATTCTTCCATTTTATTGGATGGGATCCCGGTTAGTTGGGGCTAGAGGAACTCCAAAATCCTCCCTATGAGCTTAGCTCTTGAACATCAACAACAAAAAGCAAAGAACTGAGGGATCCAAACCTAGACCAAATAGGGGCTTTTAGTTTTCAGCTTATCTTGTTCCAATAATTTGATTGTGTAATTACTTTTCTCTAAGGATTTTTGGAATATGGGTGTGCGACTTGTTGAAATCGATCCATATTTATAGTATAGAAGACCGATCTATTATCTTCATAAAGATGGTCCTACCTCGTTGGATATTGAATTGATAGAATATTGAATCTCTAGAGCACAAGGTCTATCATAGATATGTTGCGAGAATATTTTAACTATGTTTTGTACCTATTATTTCCTCATAACCAGGCTTCCAATAAAGAATTTGAAAGAGGTATTTCCTATAATAAATCGAAGGATCTATCCCCTCTCATAATTATGATGATTATGACCAAATAATGATATAGTATCTAATTTCTCTTAGTTATCATATTTTGTTGGATGAGCGAAAACGAAAAGGTTATTACCCATAGAACCTTTTGGGGATTTGATAAAATCATCGGGGTATAATTGAAATCTTAGATTTGGATTGATTCATCTATTGAGATCTCGACAAGATAATTCCCATCAATCGTTTATATTAGTTCTTTTCTAGGGAACTTATATCACACGAATAGGGTAAAAGATTGTTCAAAGGGCCTATAGTGATTTATCATAGGGATGAGCCGACTTGAAATTTTGGCACTATAGAGTCTTCCAATAGAAATGATGGATTGTTTTGAATCATCCTCATTTCCCCATCCGGTCAGGCAAAGAACCATCAAGTATCTTGATATTTTCCCCAATTGATATATTCATGTCCAAAAGAATTTGCATGTTCTTGTTCAAGCTATATGAAGGAAAATTCTCATGTACGGTTTTTAGAGGGGGAATTGAAGTTTACCTATCTCAATAAAGTATACGATCGATTCGAAGAGCGTCTCAAGATTCAGGCGATTGCGGATGATATCACCAGTAAATATGTTCCTCCTCATGTCAATATAACTTATTGTCTAGGGGGGATCACACTTACCTATTTTTTAGTACAAGTAACTACTGGTTCTGCTATGAATGTTTACTATTGTCTGACCGTTACATAAGCTTTTTCCTCTGTTCAATACCTAATGACCAAATTTCACTTTGGTTGGTTAATCCGATCAATCCATCGATGGTCGGCAAGTATGATGGTTCTAATGATGATCATGCACGTATTATGTGTTTATCTCACAGGTGGATTCAAAAAACCCTGTGAATTCACTTGGGTCATGGGTGTAATTTTGACTGTGTTGATCGTATCTTTCATTGTAACTTGTTATTCTTTTCCCTGGGATCAAATTGGTTATTGGGCAGTGAAAATTGTGACTGGTGTGCTTGAGGCTATTCCTGTAATAGGATCTCCTTTGGTAGAGTTATTACGCGGAAGTGTTAGCGTGGGTCAGTTTACCTTGACTCATTTTTATAGTTTACACACTTTCATATTACCCCTTCTTACTGTTGTATTTATGACAATGCACTTTCTAATGATCCGTAAGCAGGGTATTCCAGGTCCTTTATAGAGAGAAAAGATAGATTCTCTCTATTCTTTCTGCCTTTACGAGATTTCTAGGGCTTATCCCTACGTACGGGCTCACTTACTTACGTTGTTCCCTATGTACAGTTACTACTTCTATTTTATGGACTTAATGAATACCGAGAGTAGGAGCAATAGCTGGAGGAGTGATCAATACCCTGGCTTTCTATATAGTCTCACTATGAATTTCATACCCCTGGTTACCCTGCTGGAAAGGATGTGGAACGGTTACCTTATGGATAGATTTAGGGGAATGGTTACTACAGAGGAGAGGGAGCTGTTAGAACATACTAACAACTCCCTTGGTATGTCATCCCTTGTGATTTATGTATGGTTAATGCACATGTCATTTTGAGGGGAAGTTGTGTATGCCCCCTCCCCACTTTGATAGGTACAATTGGCGCATAAGTAGGGTTTTTTGGATCACACGAAGTCCCAATGTATTTGTTGAAGTCCAAAACCATAAAGCTTGGCAGTTATGGCGGCTTATAGATTGGGTTATAGAAAATGGTAATAACCTAACCAAGAGATCCATTTACAAGGCTAGTTGAAATCCATAAGTTTAATGTTAACATCACTTTTTGGCAAGTGCAATGCAAGAATGGGAGCTCAAATTGTTCTTATTGAGACAATGTTGAACCTTGGTTCATGGTGCGCTTTGCATTGCAATCTGCCATTGGCCTATTTTAAAATTTCAACATCTATTTATTGTGAAATGTGACTAAATTGTTGGTTGGAGATAAATGCATAAAAGTTTGGAATGTGCTTTGTTCTTCTTGAGAAAGGAAAGACATGGTTCTAGACATGAGAAGGTTCCAATCCTCTAAAAGAGCATGTACATTTCTAATGTTTTGAATCATGTTCATGAAGGTGACCCATGTTAGGGCTACCCCTTGTTGCCAAAAGATAGTTTCAAGGGTGGAAATTGTGTTAAAGTCTCAAGGGTGGAAACTGTCTTAAAGTTTCAAGCGTGGCAATTGTGTTAAATGTTGAAATATTGTGACTTCGAAGAATATTCTACCTAAGAGAAAGTGTTAAATAATATTGTTATATTATATTTATTAATTAGGCCCTATTATGCCTTTCTAAAAGTCGGCCCTTTTGTGCCTTGACAATTAAATATAAATTAAGAGGGTAAAGTGACAACTCAGACTAGACGTAATTTTAGGTTGGCCAGACCACTATTTATAAGGGAGGCCAGTGCCTCATTTGTACACTCACCAACTATCTCTACAGTGTGCAAGTCTTGGAGGAGAACCTACTGCAACTGGGGGTGATGTCAAGGAGGGCTTTGGTCTATGTCTTGGTATTTCCTAGTTGAGTAGTGCGCTACTCTTTCCTAGTGAAGGAGTAGAGGAGGATCTTTTTCTTTGTTTCTAGTTTATCTATATTGAGGAAGTTTTGCTAGGTTTTCTTCCCCATGAGGGTTTCCCAAGATAATCTGTGTGTCTCTATTGTTTATGTGATTGCCTCTCTTTCAATGATCTTATTTATGCAGCTAATGTGCTAAATGATTATAATAATAAAGAATAATCGTAACTGCTAGTTGTATAAATAAAAATTCAACATGGTACTAGAGAAGGCATGAAAGAGACCAACTCACAATTTATAAGAAGTGACTAGCCTTAGCGCACCCTCTCAAAAATCTAGTTTTCAGTATTGCAGCTGCTGCAGAATTAAGGTAACCTTAAGTGTGACATTTTCCATGTTTAAGGAGGACGTTGGGGGAAGTAACCACATTTATGAGCTCTCCCTAGGAGGGCACATCTAGTCCCTGGATCAGAATTCTGAAATTTGAAGTTTGAAAAATCAGGGTTTCCTAAAAAAAACTAAGTTGTAGTTGCAGTTCTAGTTTCTTCGTGTTAGTTTCGTCATGCCATTTGCAACACCAGTTGCGATGCCAACACCAGCTACAGTACCAGTTGTAGTGAAAGTTGTTTGTGAAGTGTTGGGACTAATTTTTATTGTCCTAGTGCGCCTTACCCTAGAAAATATCAAGCTAACTTTAAGTTACAATTTGAAGCACCTTTGAAGTTTTAAAGGTTTGTTATTTCTTGTGGTTGTTGTCGGATGGTGCCCCTACCTTCTAATACTGTAAGAGGTATGTAGTTACATATGTTCAAATTGTATCATTATTCTAAAGGCTATTTGCAAGATAAAGGATCTTTTGTCTAAACAACAATCGTAGATCCAGAAGGATCTTAGATCCAACACATTCAGAGGAACAATGCACCCCAGGTTTGATTAATTTGATATGTCTCTATTTGTTATGGCATTATTGTGATCTTATGAACATTTAAGTTGTATTTCGATTTTTTGAAGTTATGACTATCATACTAATCATTGGTCAAAATTAAATTCAAGGTATTAGATTGATTAAAGTTGAGATTATAGAGTTTATTCTCTAACCCAATTTTCTGTCAAGAAAACATATTATATTAGTAAAGAGGACAGGTTGAAGAAAATACTTGTCATCTTGAGTGAAGGAGACTCAGAAGAAAAAGACTCAAGGTTCCATGCTTGATTGATTAAATTGATAAGATTCAAATTTACACATATCAAGTTTTATAACTGCTAGACACCATAGTTGTGATAACAATCTTTGAAAAGTTTTATTATTGAATACTTGATAGCATGTGAGCACTATTGAGAGAAATTCTCACTGTAATCATTTACTAGATATAACTAACATCTCATCTAGGAGAAACTTCTTGTTTTGTTTCTAGGTTACCATGGAGGAATGATTGATCACAACACTAGAAGAGTGTTTCTCTCATTCCTTATTATTGTATTTCTTACTTTTTACCCTTGTTTCAGGCAAGTCACAAGTGATAGCTCTGAAGGAGCTACTGTGACTATCGTTCTCACTATTGTTTTTATTATTATTATAAAGAGTATTATTCTTGTCTATTGTTTCTCCCATGTTGCTCTTGTTCCGAACAGGTCACATGTGATAACCCTAAGGGAGCTATAGTGATGGTTGGAGGAGGCAACATATTATATGATACATGGAGCAGACTATCCAAGTTGTATACATGACCACATACATACATGTACCGAACAAGAAGAAGAAACTACTTTTGCTAGATACACAACATCTCATATGAAGACAAAACATGAGGAACAAAAGGCTCCAAAGATAACAGAACAAATCCCTCTAGTGCAGTTGATCACTCTTCAAATTATCATGAAGAGTTAGTAGAGCCAGAAGGGCCTACCCATAATCAATGCAGTAACCAGGAAGAGACTAGCATGGTCCCATGACACTTTTCAGGATACAAATCCATATAGCATTAATGTGCCATATCAAAGGGAGAAGATGGCTCTGAAGATTATATAGACTGATAGGGAGCATGGAGACTCAGAGTGAGCCTGATCTCATAGAGGATTAGATGGGAAAAAGAGACGTCTTCCAGGACAATCAGATAGATGACATGAGTTGAGAAGACTAGATTTTTCTACCTTCAAGGGTTTGTAGTTCCTATGCTGTATGGTCAACATGCAAAGCAATGTAACAGTCTTTAATTTGATCCCAATTTGCAACTATATCATGATCAAATTGGCCAATGTTGGAGGACAGATTGTAGAAATGTTTGTGTGACATGAGATCAAACCTATAGAAATTGGAGTAGGAAAGGCGAGGATTGAAGAGTAACATGGAAAGACATGGACGATAGCCTTGAATTCCCTTTATTTCCGCTGTTTTTTTTGTTTTGTTTTGTTTTATTCTAACAAGCATTTTATGACCAAGAGTGTGTTGCCTCAATGAGAGGGGTGGATTGTAGGTGAGATGGTGCCATGATGTATGCATCAATGGAGTTAGTGGATGAAAGTGAATCATTTGAGTGAGGTGAAAGGAACCTAAAGATTATGTGGTAAACATTCAAAGGAAAAATAGGTTGTCTAATAATTGTCGAGGGTAGCTTTTGCAACATATGGCATGTTTCTTGTGCGCCTATGTCACGTTCAATGATAGTTTCAATAGGGAATTTTGAATAATGACAATGACAAGATATATTTTAGGTGCAATATTTGCAATTCTACTTAACATATGGTGATAGATTTCAGACTTTGACTATGCTTTCAATGCATACTTTGCAATGTAGTTTTGCACTACATGGAGGTAGAGAATTGGTTGGCATTCAACATGTCCATGATATATTGATGGGATGGCATGGTCGTGGATGTTTAGCCTATCATCATTATCAACATGCATGTATGTTTTACACCCATGCTCATCAATGTATAGTGCAGAGGTAGAGTGCAACTCCCATGGTGTGCTATAGCAATGAATGTTAAGGAGCCTTTCTTCCACAAGAAATAACTTTCAGTGCATTTTATGTGGCATTGATCTCGGTTGAGTAGCTTTGCATAGTCATGAGACGAATCAATATGTAACATTGAAGCAATGTTCAACAAGCATGAATCATCATTAATTGAGCTGTGTAGCATGGGGTCTAATTAAGGGGAGGTTTGAGGTTTCCATGTTATAATAAAGGTATCAAAGTAATCCTTTGCAAGAATAAACTCATTAATATTTTCCCAATTGAGTGTGTTCATATTAGGAGCATTTTCCAACCAAATGAAACCATGAATATGGGTAGAACCTCTATGTTGCCAATAATATATATTGAATGGAAGGATTGTTAGAAGATGGTCAAATAGAGTAATAATAATATATAATGTTGTCGATAGAAGTGCTAGAAAACAACCCTGTACCAATAGCCTTTTGAATGGAGGTGTTGCTCCAAGACCTCTTCATGAAATATTGTGAACCTATGGTGCATGTATAAAGATGCTAGATGACAATTGGAGATAATATTTTGAGTTCTCCATTGTTGTTTCCTACTTGCATTAGTGGGAAAGTTGCAAAACATGACTACATGTAGATCATGCCATTTTGTATAAAGAACAGGGTTGGGTAACCTAGTTGTGCAATTATGTTAGTAATCTCATTCCTTGATTTCTTCTAGAAAGATCTTGTTCTATGAAGAGAAGAACCAAAGAAAACGAGTCCTTCTACAATGTTTTCATTAAGGGTTTGTTCAAGGCAAATGTTAAGATTAGTAATTGTTGTTGGATAGTTGTCCTCAATGTTTCTCTTTATGAAGACACAAGTTTTTGCTTGGTTATGATGGCACATTATCAAGTTATATAGGAAATAATGGAATCTTGGATGCCTATCGAACCTATTGTCATGCTAACATAGCAAGTGCAATGCATAACTTGCATTTCAATTGATTTAAGTCTTAGTTGCATGAACATGCAAACTCATGTGGGGAAGGTTGTATCAAGATCCCCTTTGTGTTGTATTTATTAACTTGTGAAAAACCAATATATGGCCAGTTAGTGGCATTTGTTGATCTATATTCCAATGATTGCAAGGACCTTCTGATTTCTTCTAATTTCTTATACTTATATATGTGCATTAGGGAGAGTGGCTACAAAAGAAGATGGTTGTTGGACACCCTGGTCTATAAAACTCATATGGAGGGAATCTAGTTGTTTGTAGTTGTATTTAGACTATGGAACAAAAGTCTCCATGTGATGAAGAAACTGGGAGAGATTTAGAAGGGTCATAAGAAATTCCCTATTTGCATTTTGGTTAGGCCAAACATCCATGTTGTAAGGATCAATTGCTAATTTGTACTTTAGGACCAGCATAACACAACATCGAATAACAATGTAATCAAAAGTTTTTTGTTCAAAATGATGGTGTGTGACAACCAAAATATCCCAAGTCACAGACATGGTGAGGTAGGTACTCAATGATTGTAGTTATGTCTCGAGGCAAGCTTATTGTATGGTTGTTATATTTCTATTGACCACCATAGGTGTGGCAACTTGAAGAATTGGGTTTATGTGTGATATCAACGTTTCCTCAATCTTGGTAAGGAATCCAAGGACAAAAGGCTAGTCACTAAGATCCATTTTGTTCCATATGGAAAAACTATTCATTTTCCTCTAAAATGCATATATGGCAAGTATGGAGGCCATATGAGTTTTGAGTTTGAATTCCTAGATATGATTCCTTGCATATAGAGTAGGATTGTATGCATTGGATTTCATCTAGCTTTGCATGGAATCTGTGATATGCATTTATGGTGTGGTTGTTGGTATAATCACAGTGTAGTTTAGGGGAGTGGGGTAGGACATGTATGGGGGTTGGAGGAAAGTGGAATGGAAACAATGGGGTATGAGATGGAGTAACATTGTTTGTAGAAGTATGAACATAGGAAGAGGTATATAGGTTGGTATGCATTCTTTCTCACTATTGAATGTTGATGGCTTATTTATTTGTAGGGAGAAGAAAGCTAAAAAATAAGGCATTGGCTGACTATTCTACGAAATGTTTTTTTTCGCAGGAATTCGACGACATAAATTTGCACGAAATCATTGTTTTTTGTTGTTTAAAATCTAGTTCTGAATGCATAAATGGATTCATCATGCTGAAAAATCCCCGGTCACTTGGATTATACTAAAATAATCACTCAAATCTATGGATCTAACAATTTCTTGCCGAAAAACCTTCATTTTGTAGAACTTTTAGACTACCAATAAGAAGAATAAAAAACACCAAAATTATGTTAAAAAAAAACCCAAAAGAGGGAAGAAAGCCCCCCCCAAAAAATAGAGAATCGATTAGTGGTTTGCAACACCAGTGGAGGACACAAAGCAGTGAGGGTTGATTGCCATGAAGTAAATTCTAGCTAGAAATCAACCCCATGTTTGGATATATCACATACATTCGAAGAAGAAGCTACAGAGGGTTTGATTCCCATGGCGACACAAAGTTTTGAGGGATGGAGGGTGCCATTGACGTTACTCATGTTAAGAAGCAAAAAATTGTTTTTCTGTACCTTTGGAGATGTGGATATGATAGAATAGAAAATGATAAGGATTAGAGCTTTATGTCATAGGACGTTGTTGTGTATGTATATATGGACGTGGTGTGGTGCATCTGTT
The DNA here is from genome assembly GCA_010110895.2 of Picea sitchensis. NCBI lineage: Eukaryota > Viridiplantae > Streptophyta > Pinopsida > Pinales > Pinaceae > Picea > Picea sitchensis. The sequence continues at coordinate 88,173 of SNQJ01S0015923.1, read as the reverse complement.
GGATCACGGATTGTGGGGCTCCTTTAGGGCAGGAAATTGAAATGTAGAATTGCATTAGTTTAAATGTAGTTGTAAAAAATGTTATTATATGAATGAAATGAAATCTGAAGTGTAAAATTACATACTTTAAATGTGATGTTACAAAATTGATGTGTCTAGAAAGTGTATTGTGATGAGTGTGAGCTTAAGAAAAGATAAAAATAATCACACAAACAAGAAAGACTACACTACTCTAAGAAGAATGAGGCCCCACCCTCTTCAAAGCACTTGAAAGAGGTTTTAACCGCTCCCATAAAAAATAACTTTATTAATAATAGTATGTGCTTAACTCTCTCATAATAAAACTGAAGAGAGAAATTAAACATATAAGTACATCCCATGTTTATTTTGAGCAAAACCACAATTA